>JABSTQ010002900.1:0-125605 GCA_013358835.2 Ixodes persulcatus
AAGCACCGCACCATACACCACGAACGTTTCAGCTCTTTTTCGCATCGCCGTGTTGCACCAGACAGAACCAGATCGCCGAAGTCAACGCAGCGCTGTCGTGAACCTTGGCTTGTGGTTGCGCACTCGTGGACCTTGTGACTACCTTCACTTTCAAAGCACACACGACGATTACGAATGATACTTTCCGTCTTCCAGGAACATCACAGGGGCACTTCTCCGGTCACGTCTTCGCGACATGTGCTCGCAAACCGACGAGCTGCTCGCGTGCCGTCAAACCAAAACAATACCGGCGCCATGTTAAACGTGCGTTGTTGCCAGAGTTTCTCCGACCAAACAAAAACAACCAAAGCAAACCGGCTCTAGCTTCCAGCGTACATTGGCGTTGCGCTGTGGCCAGATTCTTTCTGTCACCTCTAACTTATAGATGACCTACAGATGCAGCAACACTCGTACAAAGTTTTAATATGGCGGCCACCACGGAGCACCGTAAATTCTGAGGAGGGCGCATGGGAAGCGGCGGCACCTTCGCTTGCAGTTGAAGGGTTGAGGCCAAAACGAAACCAACTGCAATGTCGCGTGTTCAGATCGAGGGCACGCTTTTTATATCCATTTTTACTTTTTAGAACGAGTAATTAGACCCATAACTTTATTTGTGGTGTGTAAGAAACTATTATCAAGACCCCTAAAATAAATACAAACATGGGCGACAAGAGGGAAGCCGCATTGCCATCGATCAGAAAAAATAGCAGCGAGCACGGTAAGTGCCGTAAGCGCGGGGTTCGCCCCGTCCCGCGACATGCCGTAATTTCTTTTGGTGCCTATCTGTCTCCGAGACATGTTTCTTTCCGCGGCATTTGTCTCCACGGACCTGTCTAGGTGTGTCCCCAAGCATTCCGATGCTTCGATAGCCGGCAATGCTGCGGTCGTCGCCGGGGGTGATGCGTGTTTTCGAGGTCGGCTACGCGGCTATGCGTGTATGACCGAACCAAAACACGTTTTTTACAACTTTGCCTGATTTTTGAACGAATTATCTATTACTCAACGTGCAAATTTATGGTAATTTGTGTAAATAGCGTGTTTTTCACCCCAAATATCAACTAAATACACGGGACTTGCTCACAGTGTATAAACACTAGAAGCGTCCAATTTGACTTTTTTAACCTCACTTGTTCCCAGAATCGGGTCCGCGCCGAATGCATAGGCGGGATAAGACGCTGAACGCACCAGTCGGAAATGGGCTCCAGGAACTGTAGCTGCACGTAAACTAAAAGGTAGAAAACACAAAAACCTTCTAGTGTTCGTGTAGTTTTTTGCCTGCAGTTGCGGGGGGTTCAGTGCACACCACCTCGAGTGCGCACTCACGTTCAGTACAAAGTTCACATTTAGGTAGCAGAAAACATTTAATTCAGCGAGCATGAAGAAGTAAATATCGGAACAAACACCAGACGGCACTGCTCCCTAAAAGGTTGGGACTGTGCAGTGCCGTCCAGTGCGGTGTTGTCCACCAAGGAGTTAATACCCCCATGGCAGTAACTCCTGCGCGGTGTTGTCTGCCAGTTCATTCTTACAAAGCTGCGCGCACAGTTATCAAAAGCACTGGCACAGGAGTACAGCTCTACAAAGCTGCTGCGTGTCCGCGCAAAAGAAAAACCTTTGTTGGTTTTCATTTCATTTGTTTATTGCTTTCTTTTTCAGCTTCAAATATTGCGCGCTCACGTCTGTGGCAACGCTGTACAGAATGGGCGAGCATGGCCACCAATATTCCCGATGCGCCGAACGGGGTCAGAACTGCGAGGAGTACATCTTTACTCAGCACTACTTTTGACAGCATACTGACGGCAAGATTTCTCAAGTCGACTTTTCGCGCTCGCTATAGTTGTTTTTCACAAACGACAAAACACTTTACACACAGTTCGTTAAAATGGCCAGCATGACATAAAATAAATCTAGAAGAGAAGACACTAAATAAGGACACCTTTAGATAAAAAAGTCACAAGTTCAGAAACACAAGATTCTTCGTCACCTCAGAAACTCACGCCAGACAACATGCGTCTGCGTCATCACTCGTCATCAATTCCAACATAATCACGTCAGCACAAAACTAGTCGGGCTACGGCGATACATCTTTTATTATCTAGGCAATAACACACCCCAAGCATTAGTCGTTTTTACTGGGCTCGGGCGGAGTGATGCGGCACCGAATCTTGTAGGCCCTAATGTAAAACATGACGAACCACACAAAAAACACCAGCGCTTGTGCGATGCTGAGCCAGATGAAGAGAGGCACGTAGTTCCCTTTGGCGAGCGCGGTACCCAGACAGTGCAGTAAAAGCAGGGAGAACTGGACAATCTGCAACATGGTAAGGTACTTCTTCCACCAAAGATACTCCTTGTAAGCCGGCCCCAGGGCGGCCAGAAAGTAGTACGTGTACATGATGACGTGAACGAAGGAGTTCATGCAGGTGATGAACATGGCGTGCGCTTGACCACCATACGTCACACTCAGCCACATGTTCCACGACACCACCACGTGATGGAAGACGTGCAGGGTACTGACCTGGTTAGACTTCTTGCGCAGCACAAAGAACACTGTGTCTGTGAGCTCCGACAACCGGAACAGGTAGAACCACCAGGACAGGTGCACTATCTTGTTACTCGACGGAAGGCCGCCGTAGTCGACGTCCTGAAGAACTCCGTATCCATTGTCCCAGTAGGCGTACTTCCCAAACATAATCAGGAAGAAGAGGCTCAGCGTCGCCGTCAGGAAGTTGTAGACGAGAATCCATCGTCTGAGGTCGAAAGGCTTGCGGTAGCGCATCCATCGCGGTCCCGCGACTTTGACAAAGTAGACGTACGCGATGGTGATGACAGCGACGGGGATTGGGTTCCCCGTGAGGAGCCATCCGCTCGTTCGGCTGTCGCGGTGCGGAAACCAGGACTGGCGGAGTTGGGGCGACTCGGCGGCTGCCATTCCGGTAGCAGACGGTCCTGTGCGCTCGAATGGAACCACGTCTCCTAGTCGACCGTTGAAGCAGACGTCAGTCACACGCACGCGACAACCTTGACTCGCTTTCCCGGCCGCTGTGTTTCAAGGGCGCCGGTCCAAGCCCTGCCACGGCGCCAAAGTGAGCTAGCAATTGATTCCCTTCTTCGTCTTTTTTCGATCTATGGACGCGGTACGGGCGAGCACCCAACCCAACACAACCTAGCCCCAACGTGAACTGCGGACCTTATGCACTGATGGTTCTACGCCTCTTCTGCCGTCTTCGTGAATACCCAATCCATTTATTTTGAAAGAGAGCGAAAACGAAAGTGAGGGCGTGGAGCTGATAGGAAAGGGAATGTACATACCCAGAAAAAAACAAAAAGAGTCACAAAAAAAAAAGATAAAAGACGACTTGCTAACAGCTGGCTTCCTGCCATCACGCCTTTTCGACAGCAAGGATATGACTCGCATCGCGTACGTGCCGCATTACCTTGGTTGCTTTTTGCTTCCTCATTTCTTTCAATCACCCCATTCGTTGACCCGGACGACCCTCCGTATCGTCCATTTGAAGAAGGCGCCAAGCAAATAAAATAAAGGTAACTATTTAACGCGCGTACACTCCCTTCCTTCCAGGAACCCGAAAGGCAGGCTGAAATGTAGGTCGGCAGAATCCTCGTCGCCCAGACATGTCGGCGAATAAACTAGAAATGAAGAAGTATATTTTTTTTTTATCGAGGTCGATAGACTCAAGGGGCATTTCAATGCATTCATGGGTGTTTTCCTTCGTCATCTCCGCTGTTTCCGGGTTCCAAAAGATCTAAGTTTGCATAGTAGCCAGAAATACTCATGCTCGTTTCCAAAAACAAAAAAAAAAGAACTAAAGACGAACGAAAAAAAAAAAGAAGAAAAAACGCCGCCCAAGGCGTGTCAGTGTAGGCTCGATGCTACTCCTGACGCAGTGACAGGCAGCAGATAATTAGAAAAAGATAAGGCAGACGTTTATTTTCGTCGTAATGCAGCCAAGCCGCCTTCTTCTTTCGCTGCAACGGTTCCAGTCTTCAAAACAAGTCCATCATAGCTTAGGCACATCATATTACGCTTTATTAGAGGGTGTGTCATAAAAAGCACGCACTTGATTCTTGAGCCATTCCAGGTAGAATTTCCTGTTTACGTAATTGCCTTTCATTCTTCATACTCTCTCGTCTTCTGTCTCCGTTCTGTCATTCCACGTGGGGTACCGTTGTGACTCTGGTCGGGGACAGGCTGAGAACTCAGCAGAAGCTCTGCCTCCAGCTTTTGCCTACTGCGCATGCGCATGCAGAATGCTGACAGCAGCGCCACCGCGACAGCGTGACGTCATTGAGTTGAGTCGGTGTTGTCACGCCACTGCGCACGCCCCGATGCTTCCCCTCTCCCGGATTTTTTTTTATGTTTTACGTATAAAAGCTGTTTATGTCATTCAAGAAATATGTGCTGCCTTCAATATTCGATAAACAGTGGCCATTATATTTCAAAATTTAAAACAAACTACGGAACTTTTCCCCAGACTTGAAATGTATTTAAATCTTTATTAACATATTTATGTAGTTACTCATTTAATTCAAGATTTTGCCAATCTCCTTTAGGAATTATATCAGGCATTGGAAATAAAAAGGACTCAAAACGAAATGAATTAGAGGAATACCAACTTGGATTACATTTTACGACTTTCTTGATTAGAGGACCGAAAAGGGTGCTAATGAATAAAAATATCCGTGCAGAAGTCGGGCGACACTGTCCAAAAAGTCGAACTTCAAATTTTGGTCAAAAGGTTGAACCTTGGTTTGCGACAAAAGTTCGTGAAGTCTCCATAGCTGTGACTCGAGTCGTGACTGAAGTCGCAAGCCACTCCCACAACAGAACATATGGCGCGACCTAACAGCCTGTGTTACCCGCGTTGGAACAAGAACTGAACCAACGAAAAAGAGACACGCGTTCTCGAAACCTGCCTATCTGTGCACTTTCAATTATTACAACCGAAAGGCACGTGTACCAATGAGGAAACTATTTTATTCTGGCTTCTCGCGAGGTCAGCCTGTTTTGTTTTTTGAGGAAAAAACGCAACCAGGCCGAACGATGCCGATAAAGTAACTGGCGTGTCCAAGGTCTTCGTAAAAGTGGCCAGCTTTAGACGGCCTTCTCTGGACTCGTTCGTTGAGTTACGCCTCTCAAAGATTCATAAAGTCGTAGGTAATTCAACAAATAAAATGGAAATGCATATTAATGATATGTACAGGAACATAGAAAGGTTCATTAGTTTTCCTACCAATGACGAGACTATTCTTCGTTCCACCTTATGCTGTACCGCAGCGAAGGCTAGAAGCGCGAGCTCATAGCGTTGGCAGCTGCTCTTAAAGGGCAACTCCGCTCAATTCCGAAAAATTTAGGTTTACATGTGATTCCATTTCACAAAGCACTACTAAACAGCTCTACGTCTTCGGATTCGCGAAATGTAGAGTATTATTTGTGTAATCTTAATTTAAGCATCAGCTGATACCGAAACCGAAACTTCGGTTGCGTCAGGCAACATTGGTCTCGTGTCGACAGAGTCATGGCCACGTCACGTCGAACCACGTGGTATTGTGACGTTCGTGGGGGCGAGGGACAGGACACGCGACGCGGGCAGGTCGCTTCGCATGGCGTGGACGGTGATGGCTCGGGGGAGAGGGGGAAGGGGAGAAGACGAAAGAGAAGGGGAGCGGAGAAACAGACTGATAAGCGCGCAGGGCAGCGCAAACTAGCGCATCCGCGTTACGCTGATCACGTGGACGCCGTTAAGCCAACACCGGGAGGAGAAACTCATGACGTCATCGTTCAATTTCGCTCTAAGAAGTAAAAACAAACAAAACGTGAGAATGACGTAGTCATGCCTTTGACGTAGTGGGTCAACGTTGGCCGCTCCAACTCCGTCGCATTGACTGCGCTGACCATTGCGCCTCGCGTCGCACGCTAGAGTTGGCAGATTTCGGCGACTTGGCTCATTTGAAAGTTTGCAGGCCAGTTTATTAAATATGTAGACGGAATTAGATCGTAATATTTGACATGGTGTCTTCCTATATGATACTGAAGAGGGCTGCACAGTTTTCTAAATATCGATGTGCCCCAGAGCAAGGAGCTCGCGCTTGTAGCCTTTCCTGCGGTACATCATAAGGTGAAACAGAGCATAGAGCCATGCACTAGACTAGAGCAGCATGAATCAGAGCCGTATAGGGAGAGTCTGGCCATTCATTTGCAAGTATAGGAGGCAAATGAGGAGGCGCCATTGGCCGAAAGCGCACTGCGCATGCTTCCTGGAGTCTTCATAAATTCGAATGTGGCCAACCAGAAGCCGCGATGGTCGCGAGGAACAAAATTAATAAGTGCGTCGGAGCAACACTCGGTGACTAAAAAAAATTACACCATCTTCCCGAGTGGAACCATGGGGTGATGCGGAGCATCGTGTTGGTTCCGAGGAAAGAGTCAGTTGCGTGCTGACGTCGAGAGATGGCGCCACCGACTGCCCTAGCGTTACCCCCTACGCGAGCCTTCGTCGCGGCTCGCGGCAGAGAAACTTCGAACGCTCGCCGCTCGCCGTTTATTTTTTTTTTCACACTTGAACGAGAGGAGACTAGAGGAGGAGAGTTGCGCGTGCGCGCGCGGTGTGAGGAGAAGCGAACGCACGCGCAGTGCACGCAGCTGGTAGAGAAAGAGAGCGGAGAGAGTAACGCGCAGCTGTTGGAGAGAGGGAAGGAGGAGAGTTGCGCGTGCGTAGTTCGAGTGCCGACTACAACGCCGACGCCGCGGGACATAGACCCGAGCAAGAGATGCTCCGCATCTAAAATATGGTGCACGTGGTGTTTCGATCCCGGTCATGAAAAATCAAGGTGGAAGATATAGACCTTTCCAATGTTTACAAAATCACAGTCCAGCGTGCGATCTTCACAGCCCAGCACGTGCGTGTTCGTCGCTTCGGAAAGCGAGCAAAGCACGCGCCATACGCACGAACGCTCAAAATGGCACCGGCCACAAGCTCGTTTTTGGAAAGGTCTATATAAAGGTATAAAAAGCGTGCGCGACTACACTCCGCTTCACCTTATGTTGTACCGCAGACAAGGCCAGAAGCGCGAGCTCATAGCGTTGGGAGCTACTCTTAACGCACGAGAGCTTGTGCCGCCAAGATGTGCCCTAGAGCAAAGAGCTCGCGCTTGTAGCCTTTTCTGCGGTACATCATAAGGTGAAACAGAGTATAGCAGAGATCGACGTAATCCGTACGCCAAGCGCCAAAGACTGGGAATCTGCCATCCGAGTGGTCAGACGCCGTCCGAGCAAAAAAGGGTCCGTGTGGCTCATTCATTTCTTACTTTTTTGTTTTGCATTATCATGATCGAAACATCACGTGCACCATATTTCAACCATAAAGAGTTACTACATTCAACTCTTGCGCACCTTTTAAAAGTGCATAAGAGTTACCACCTCTAGGGGATTATTTTAGACTTCTGGTTGGCCAAGATAGAGTTCCTGTATAGGCTCCCTACGGCAGAGCCGTTTATACTGAGAGAGTTTGGCCAATGGGCGGAGCTTGTTGGCCGCTAGAACAAGCGGATTTCGCGGTAACACAATATGGCGTTACTTCTTTGTCTTGTTCATTCCTGAGAAATCGCGTAGAGTTCCTATGAGTCAGAGCCACAATATGGCGGACGGAAGTAGTCATCCCCCGGTTGTCAGACTACGCTGCTGTGGTTGTCGGGCTGGCAAAATCTCCTTAAGAAGGCCAAACTCTCTCAGTATAAACGGCTCTGCCCTACGGGAGCCAGAGGTGCGCGTTCATGCATGGCATGTGGATTCAGCTCCTCACGTGACTGAATTCGGCGAATAGCAACGCCGCGCGTTCGAGGCGCGCGGCGTGCTCAAAAGCCGGGGAACGTACGCCGGAGCGCGTGCAACGTCTACTTTGCTGCACGACACTTGATACGGCTCCTCACGTGATCGGATCTCGGCGAATAGCGGCGAGGGCGGCACGCGGTACGTGGAATCAAACGCGCAACTCTGGCTCCCGTAGGGAGCCTATACAGGAACTCTAGGCCAAGAGAGCATATCGAGCCCCCTATCTGCGTCTGGTGCAAGCCTTTCCTCTGCCCACTCCTCCTATTGCCCAAACTATCTCTTTAAACGGCTCTGGCATGAGCATGCCAATTTTTTTTTCAGTGTGTATTTGTCTTTTTTTTTTTTGACAATTAAGTGTACTTGTTGCAAACTGCGGAAGGTTGAGGCCTCAGCGGCCTCACTCAGACAGAACTGCCTTCTTTTTCTACCTTTCTATCGGGCTTGTCCTGTGAAAATCTAAATAAACTTCAGAACCTCAAAATATGCTATGCGCTTCATGTAGACTCCAGAACACCATGCTCCAGAGGGGTCGCACGTTTTGGAGGCGCGATGGGGGACAGCGGGTGTATCACTGGGTCGCGTGTTAAGCCCCTCCCCACCCGCCTCGCGGCGACAGTCTGCGGATGACTCATCAAAGAAATATTAACCCACCTAGCTCATCCGTACACGCCGCTTCGCTGCGTCCCGTCGGTGACCCAAGCCCCGCTGTCCCCCATTGCACCTCCGAAAAGTGTGGCCCCTCCAGAGTAACCACACGTCTGTCATAGATGGATGAATGGATGCTGATGGCTGTACCCTTTATTAGGGGCGGCAGCTTGCGCCACCTAGCCTAACATTTCATCATCCTTTTTTTGTATAAATTTTGTTATGACACAACCCCCCCCCCCCCTTTTTTTGGTGCTTGAAATCATTGTTGCCAGTCATTTAAAGCACTTTCTGAAATCGCAGGAGATCCCGTGTTTTTTGTGCTCCAGAAATGGTAAAACGCATTGGGACAGACCAAGACGCTATCGCCCGAGCTTCTTGACGCCATATCTAAAGCTGAGAGAGTGGCATTTTCAAATCATAACGATCGCCAGTTATCTCCCGCTCTGCACCGAACACCAAGATGGCGGCGCCCACAAGAGAATAGAGGAATGGAGCGTGAATACTCTAAGCGAGGCTCTAGGCGAGACCTGATGAAGGACAACCTCCTTACACATTGCGAGTAAAGGACGCAGGCGGTCTGCACGAATCCCGTGCCTTTCGCGTCACAGAACATTCCTGGCAAAAGATTCGTGACCGAGGTCACCAATTGGCGGAGGCGGCGCGTTGTTTTGGCTTGAGGTCAGAAAAGCAGGAGGAACTATTTGGTTTCCTTTTCTCTCGATGCAGAATTTATTTTAACGGAAACGAGGTTAAGATTTGCGTTGCATTGCCGTAGCGGTAGCCGTACCGTGCCGTCGCCAGCTGAATTCAGTGGATTAACGTTCAGCAACTTAATTTGACGTTCAGCTAAATTCAGCGGGACGGCAAAACGAGTCGCATGATTACGTGACGTGTGTCAGGCACGCTAGGTCATGTAACAGTATCGCGTGACCAATGGTGCAAAGTTACGATGCTACGTGTCGTCATGAAGGCAACAACGTTCTTAAAACTTGGTACGGTGGGTGTCAAGTTGCGGTTTAAAGGGATTGTCCGGTAAAATTTTGTCTTTCAGAAAACAATTAAATTATATTGTCATTGCTCTAAGAAATATCATCCGCACGATATCAGGAATTTTCATCCTCCGCCGCACAAGTAATTATATTTTAAACAGAGCCCAACTGCTCAGATTGCACCGCAAAACACCCAGCGTTTACTTTGGAAACAGATGAAGCTTTGACGTAATATCGTCAAAGAGAGCCACGACAGGTCTTGGCTGCTGTCTTAGTAAAATAACTTCGTTCTAAGAAAGACAATATCTACGGTATTAAGGAAAGCTCGATTCTACGGCTATAACCTTTGTACGCATCATCAACCATGTTGATCAATACCGGATAAAGTCAACGCCCGTGCCTATGACGCTGCCATGCCTGATATGACGTCACGACACGATCAACCATGCATATACTTGCGAAATTTGACGTGAAATTTCATGTTGATGTTTATAATTGATGTAACCAACGTTGGAGCGTCTTTTAATGAAATAAATATCGCATCTGTCTATAATTAGGCCCTCTCTGCGTGACCAGCACAAAAGCTTGGTAACTTCCGGATATCACCGGACAATCCCATTAACCTGACATTGTGTCACGTGCCACCACACTGCGTGACTTCAGCCCATGTGACGCCACGGTGTTACGTATTTTTGGCACGCGACGTGCCGTCACGTGAAACCATAACTTGACGGCATGACACTGATCTCGTCACGTGACCACGTCGCGTGACTTTTGCTGTCTCATGGAACGCCCCGGCTTGACAACGCAATTTCACAAGACGCCACGTCGCGCGACGATACATTTCGTGACGTGATGTCCCGTTGTCAGTCTGCCCTGATTTCTGTACACATCGCTAACTCATTCTTCGTGCGTTGCATTTGGGCGGTAGATCGAAGGATCGCCTTAATTTTTGTCTGATGGCGAAAGGAAAAGCGTTTTCTGTATGGGGCTGATCGGTTAATTGCCAGGCGTTCTTTATCGTGAAGGCGACTCCGGCGGCTCCAAAAGTAATCGCCATTCAAGCGCGTCTCCGCCTTTCAGCTCGCTTTCCTTCTCGCGACGCGACAATGCAACGCATGCGCACTTGTGAGCAAACCCCCCGGGAAAAATTAAAGAAAACCGAGCAGCGTTCACCCCCTCAACTCGCAGCCGGAACAAGCGGCCACGTGATCTGGAGCCGATTATATGCCACCAATGTTGATCATAGCAACGCGCTGGGGTTGGCAATGCACAGGACAAGCGCTGAGTTCCAGACATTGTTATGGTTCGGCTATTTTCGTCATTGCAGTGATTGGACACGGGTCACTACCCGAATACTTCTCGAGCTATCGATTATCCCGAGCCCAAGTCGAGCGCCCAGGCAATGCTCGGGTCCAATTCGCGAGCCGAATTTAAATATCGTCATTGGAGGGTACTGCGATCCCCCAGTTACTCCATCAAGTTTCGCGAAGGAGAGATTGAATGAAAACGCTCGCTTTTGTCGTTGGAATGACACCGAAACAAAGGAGTTCCTTGGCCAGTGGCGTTGCGTGTGTGCATTCTTGAGTTTCACTAGTGCCAGTAAGCTTGGGTAAAGTGAAAAACATTCCAATTTAATATAGTTGCACCACCCCTTTAAATTGCAAACGCTTCCCGTGGTTTGAGTTGCTCTTTGTCCTTTTAATCTATAGACCTTTTCTTTTACGACGCCGCCATCTTGAGAATTGCGGCGCCGACGACGCCGTCTAGCGGTTTAGAAAAAGAAATACCGGCTAGTTCTGGCAGCACAGCTATCTGGGTAGGCAACGGTGTGGGTATGGGGGGAACTTGACTAGACTTGACTATAATGGGCTGCAATAATTTGGTTGGAGCTTGTCCGGTTGAATCCAGCTGGCTACTCACAGGCAGCGCCTCCTGTACTAAGATGCCTGTCAGGTGGCTCGCTCTCCCAATGCGGCCGGTCTGCCATCGTATTGTAGCCAAACGCCACGAGGTGGCGCTCGCCTCCGACCCTATTTTTTTTTTTTTTTTTTTTTGGCTAGGCGCGAGCATGGTTCGGTATCGCCCGAGTCAAAGGGAACAGCTACAACATCATCATCATCAACCCTTGCTGGGCGCTCGGCCATCTCGGCGCAACTGGCGCGGCCGGCCGCTCGCAACTGAGTGCTAATTGTATTTACTTTAACATTATTTTAGTTTCAGTTTTTGGTTTACGGTTTAGCATCCTATTGAAGAAAAAATCCCAATTATTCTCCATGGCCCTAGTTCATAATACCAAAAGAAGACGAAGATGAAAGTGTAAATATACCAAAGAGTGAGCCGTTTGTCTTTCTTTTGTATGCGTGGACTTGAGTAGCTGTTTTGCGGGTGCGCTGTTCCGCCTGTACAGCACCACGTCATTCATAGCCTTTGCACTCTCTTTGCGCGGGATGACGCTGCACTATTCGATTTGAAGCACTATTCGCACACCCCTACTGGTATCACAATAGCAGACGTCAAATCTCCCGCGCTCTCGCGGCCGCGAGCGATAGGGTCAGTTGGCAGCGCCCCTCGCGGTCGTTTCGGTGAAGGGGAGGAGGAAAAAGGGAGAGGGCACGGCAGGAGGCGCGCCACTCATATGATTCTCGCGCATCTAGTCTCGCGAAATGGTTGCGCCGTCTGAACGAGTCCGAAAAGGACGCGCGCATCTAAAAAAAGTTGCGCGCACACCTCGCTTCTGGAGCGAGCTTTTGCTGAAACTTTGCCGAGTCCTGTCAATCACTCTGAGGGCGCCGCCAATGGCCGCTGAGAAACGCTCTCACGTGACCTTTGAGGGGGGAGCGAGCTGTTTGAGAAGACCACTTCACTGCCGGTGTTGAAGCCTAGCCAAATCCGAAAAAACCGAAACCACGAACGGTGGATACTGCCGGCGCTTCCGCAAGCACGTCAAGCACCACTGAAGGAAAAGTGAGTAGCATATCGGAAAAAAAATCCAGCGATGGACGAAGACAACTAGCGGGAGTTGGCGAGATTAGAATAGTGCTCATAGCGTTGTTGTCGTGACGATACCGCTGGATAATACCCCTGTTACACGGGCACCCTCAACCGTGGTTAACTCAGCTTTAACTGCTGTTACGTGGCACCACAGTTACCGCACTATACTCTCAGACAGCTATTTCAGAAGAAGTGAAGAGCGCGTGTGCACTGCTTTGATGGGTGCTCAAAATGCTCAAGCGCACGTTCGCCAATAGCTTTGACTGCATAGCCGCAGAATGTTGTCCGCAAGTATTGTGCGCTAACTGTGGCTTAGCGTAACTGCAGTTAAGTGCGCCCGTGTAACAAGGGTATAAGAGACCATCGAGTAAACTGAAACCAAGTTTGCTTTGTTTACAAGCGAACGTGAAACCATTTGCGCTCTCTGAAACAGTGCAAAGTAAAATCGGGGCAGACATGGGCGCCGAGAAGTAACCAGATTGGGCACGTAGCGTTTCTATGAATAATAACATGTGCATTGATAGGAGCTTTGGCAATGAATGGACCTCTTGGCGAATATGTGCTGCCACCTAGACACGCGAATCGGTTCGAGACTAGGTGACTGGAAAACAACGCGCGCCCAAGGCCTCTCCCACCCGTTCCACACCCAAAACGTCAGCTACATCCTGTTCACCCATTGAGGCGATGTGACCTAGATACGGCTCCCCCAAGCTCACCTTTGTCCCCATCGTGCGTAATCTTCCGCCCCGAGGTCGACACAACGAAACCGCTCAAAGGCGAGAAATGCAAGATGGCGGATTGTTTGGAACTAGATACTCTTGAACCCAGGCGCATGAAATACTCCGCGCATGCGCACCGCGTATTTCTACAAAAGGTCCATTGGCTGCGTACGGGCAGCGGTACGGGGCTCGGCGCCGGCACATGTCCTGCACGTAAAGGTGTCCGCCTCAATCGGCTCTGCGCACATGCGAGATCGCTCCAAATAGTGCAGTATGTGAGGAAAAAAAAATTAAAGTGAATTGACTGCATAAAATGCGCAAAGCAGGTCCCCAGATAAATAGCGATCTGATTCGGAGCGCCACATCATGGTCAACACCGAAACTATTTTCGCGAGTCTAAACGTCATCGTTGTTGCACGTGAAGCGGTACGTGTGAACGAGCACATTTCGCGAAACTTGAGTGTCGCGAAACTGTTGCGCGCCTAAAAGATGCATCGTATGAACAGACCTTTAGTACAGGAGGCGTTGTCACAGGCCATCACCTTGCCTCCTGGAGAGAACGAGGACGAAGACGGTGGCGTGTTTTGATTGAGTTTCCACAGCGAGGTCAACCCCCGGACATTTCCCATAGGGCCAATGGAGTCGACTTTTGTACAGTAGCGCCGAATTCCTCGTCCGTGGTGGGGGGCTCTCATTACTTGGACGAGTCGACATATCATTTCATATTCAGTAAATTATAAAATCGTATCAACAACTAATCATGCTATCAATAAAATACCTGGCTTACTTTTCAAAATGGCTTTTTTATGGCACTTTTGGGACGTGGTAGCCTACTTTGAAGTCGTTTCTATGCCAAGCCATAAAGAATCCAACATGGCGCCCTTCTATTTTTGTGGGGCGGTTGTCGTACGACCGCTTCGGGGTCGCGCTGGGGCCAGGCTCCTTTGCATCACGCCCGGTCCCGGTAGTATTGTTATAGGGACTTTGAGCAAACCGTTACCGTGTTCCGCGTACCGAACTATCGGAGCCTTTGAAGCATAGTTTTAAGCGCGCGCCCCGCGGTCACGGTATCACTTCGGGCGCGCACTTAAAAAGCATGCTTCAAAGGCCTTAACAGTACGGTACGCGGAACACGGTCACGGTTTGCTAAAAGCCCCTAACGCAGTACACGCCTACTATGTGCGATTTCGCTTTCAGCTGAATAAGGTGCGTAGTCGTGTGTGTTCGTTGTTCTTTTGTTTCGAGACGTCCAGCCGTCCAGTAACGAATCGAGATCTGCGACCGAAATATTTCGAGGCATATTTATTGCGCACATGCTAAAACGAATCAAGTACAGCACTGCATCTCCATACGCGAAAAGATAAAACATTGACAAAATCACTTCGTTACCCTCGCCCTCATGCTCCAGTTATAGACCGCCAGCACCTCTCTCATCTGTGCACGATCTCATAACTTCATTATTACATGCGGCGCCGCACACCTTCTTGGGAATGGACTTTATCACTAATTTTATCACATTATCACTTTTGGGAATTATCATATATATCTATACAAGTGTACAGATTGACATGCCAAGTTGGATCAGCTGTTCACTGATAAGCCACTAGGTAGCCTCCATCAATCATTAGCTTCATTTTTACATATTCAAAGCTTCTCACGCAAGCAAGATGGAAAGGTGGTGAAATAAACCTTCGGAAATTGTGGCACTCAAGAGGCTGTAGAACTGGTTGGGAACCACGAAGTGTCCAAAGCTTTCTTCCTCCGCGAGAAAACTGTTCAAATGCTCGTTCCATGTCCCAGCAGCTGTAATGACAATGTGGTCATGATATTTAGAATTGTATACTTATTTAAATAGTCAGGACACAAAACAAACGTCTATCTATAGAGAACAAACTAATGACAAAGAATGCAATTTGTCGCACCCGGGACCAGAAATAAATGAAACTTCAAATAAAAACATAGGGAGTCGAATTCTGTCTTTATTATCCTCCGTCTGTCCGAGGACCGCCAGAGACCATTTTCAAGATTAAACCCTATTGTTATACTTGAAACATGAAGTTGTGCTTTAATCAAAGTTGGGCTAAGTGTATACCTTTCACTTCATTAAAACCGTATTAGTTAGGGGATTTACTTCGTGGAGAATATCAGAAAGCATTTGTTTTTACTGCGAGAATGAGCCTGCCTCTAGTACGGTCAACCCGCAAACCAACAGCTATGGGCAGCAAAAGTTCAACGGTAAGTTCGCTGAGCAAATAAAACTGAGTACGGGAAGTATACATACTCACCTGTCTTTTGTTGAAAAAAACGAACAAACAGAAACTTCTAGGTCTTGACATTTGCGCTGTTCGTGCACCATTTGGACATGGCCACGTCAAACGCATCCCTCAACAATCTCTGAAAGTTTGCACCAAAAGTATCCATCGAGTTCGACAGGCGCGCGGAACGCCGGAGAGCGGAAACACGCTCACACGACCATCGGGTAAACAAAACCATGCGACCGCGCGCAACGCGCAGCCGTACGCCGACACTGCCGTTACGAAGTTGCAAATTTGGGAGAGGGGAGCGACGGCGCCGGCGAGGCGAGCGAGTTGACTGCTCATGCAACCTCTGTCCGGTCAGTTTAAAGTTTTGGTTTCAGACTGAAAGAGAAACAGACAGAAATGATTATACAAAATAAATTACATTTTATTTTCATGGCGAGATGAAGACGTTTTGTTGAAATTACTGTTAGCAAACCAAGTTCCATATTTGTATTTTTATATTAATGAGAGCCCCCCACCACCGAAGCGCTGCTGGCGGTGGCGACGCTATTCACAGCGCCGCCGATGGTGGCGACGCTAATGTCAGCGCCGCGAAACTGGGACTGTGGCCGGGGGTTGGCGAGGTATATATGAGCAGTTTAATGTAGTCAATGCAGGTAAGCTCTCGGCATTTGATAGCTCCATCTTGAGTGGTGGCATGTAGACTTTTTCATACCTTTCACGTACCATGGGGCTTGCAGTGATAACCTAATTGGACTACCTGCGCCGGTAATTAAAATCGGTCCTCTTGTCGTAGCAGTGGTCGTGAACTTAAACGTGACGTTGAGTCTGATACGAATCTCTCGCGATTCAAGCTTGCAATCGACTGACTTCATAAATAAAGATTCTTGGGGAAAATGCGAAGCTCGATAACATTTCAGCCACACTCGCGCTGCAGCTTTTTGTGCTCATGGCACACTATCTGCTATTGTTCCTATGCTTTTTAAAATTATTTATCCATCCGACGACCACGCAGTGGTAGCCAGACAACCGTAGATTTTCGGAAATTGCAGCACGGTAAAAAGGAGCACTCGGAACTAACTCATGCACCCAGGGTATGCAACCCCTTGGCGGTTGCATACCCTGTGTCAGCGGGCAATCTAAGAATGCACCAGGTCGAGGGTACGTCAGTTACTGGCTGGTTTGAGGTTATGCGAAAAAGGTCTATAGGCTTTCTATGGAACGGTATACGAATCTGGAGTCACCAGGTGGAAACTCCGCGCATTAAATAAACAATACCTCAAAAACCGTAGCAAAAGAAGAAAAAAAAAACTCCGGCTTCTTGCGGAGAATTACTAATTTACCGTTTTATGTGAATAATTAAGATATACGTAGGTGCATCTTTAAGATTCGATATATGTTCTGTTATCAAGACGTACACGTTTGAAGCGCAGAAAGAGTTCGTTCTTCCTCCTACAACCACATCTTGTAAGAACTACTTGGCGAGGCGTTTGAACAATGCGCAAAATTTTCATTTTTTTTTTTTGTTCTTCTTCACGTGACAATGAGTACAGCATGGAAAGATTGGGGAATGCAGGTTAAGGAGAAAGTTTTATAAATATACATGTGACACTAATGACCGTAGAAAAGGAAAAGGGAGAAGAGAAATCGAAGGAAAGGTACGCGGTAATGCCGTACTACCATGCAGTTTCGCACAATGTGAAAAGTTGTGCGAAACATTTTGCAGTCCATGTGGTATTTAGCACAGACTTGTAGTTGGGTAATCTCATTTCCTTCGTAAGAGAGAGAAAGGAGTGCCAGAAAGTCCATCGGGAAAAATCTCTGTTGTGTGAAAACGGTGCCTGTACGAGATACCGTAAGCGTGTGGATTCAAATACGTTGAGCAAACCTCGAGATGTGTGAATGACAGAATAATAGAGCATAAGGGAAACGTGAAGATCAAAGCGGCCAATTCACATATATAGCAAAACATGTACAAGAGTGTAACAACTGCACGGCAGAGTGGTCGGGAACAGAAGTCGTGTGCAGAGAGGTGAACGATGTCAAAAGGGTAATGAAAGAGGCGGTTAGGATGGATGCTATAGGCAACTGCATAAGTCAGGCGGGTGTAGCACGATTGACCCGCGTGCAGAATCCCTGTTGCCAAAGCCCCGCTTCATAAGCCTCACGTTTTGAAAACTCCGCGTTAAATTACCCCGTCCCGTATTCCCCCGTGCCAAAAACCTCGTCCTCAGAGCCCTCGTCCCAGCCTCTTCGCGAAAACACCATCATTGTTCTATATCTTAACGTAATTTTTTGGAAGTCTACAAAGGGGGTTTGAAGTGAAAGTAACAACAAAATAAGGTTAACTTGAACCGCAGAAAAACTTAGAATGACGTACAAGTGACCAATTTCATAAATCTGCATGAACAAAGATGCACTCCGCTGCCATTGAGGTAAACTTAGACGTAGAATTATAGACTTTATCTGCCTAGATGGATACAAATATTTTTAGAAAGACGCAAAAAGGTAACTGATGTTTTATGCTGTACGTAATAGGTATGGTGGCCCCATGGGCCCTACCTTTTAACAGTTTTTTCAAAACCCACTTTGTCGGAAGCGTGAATCCGCGCGTGCTTCAAAGTAGAGGAAAGCTTTGGTTCATTGCTTATTTATAAAAAAAAAAAAAACTGTAAGTTTAAATGTTTTGCCAGTGACTGATATTTTCGGTTTGTTCTCATTTCCAACATCACACGACGCGAATGTGTATAGCGTACGCCTAAAGAACGAGAAATTTTATCGCGTTATTCCTTCCTTGAGTCCAGGGTAGGGCATGATTATAACACAAGCTCACGTGCACACTTCCTGTCTCTGAGTTAAGAACAGAATGCCCCGCCGTCACCTTGAGGACTCGGCCACCTGACACGGCGGATTCGCAATGTGGGCTTCTGAAACCGGGGCTTTTGAAAGCGAAGGAAAGAGGGCGGTGCGTCTGCCGCTGGGTATTTGACACAGGGCTTTTGACATCGGGTGCTTTCGTGCGCCACCCAGTCAGGCATCGCTGGTTCTGGGTCCTACTTCCAAGTCCTTTTTGCTTGTGTAATGTGAGTGGTTGATGTGTGTGGGTCTTTTCCATTTAAAAGTGAACTGTCTAAATAATGCGTTTTGCGTGCGTGTGTGTGTGTTTGTGTGTGTGAGTGTTTTTATGCAAGGGTGTTTATCGGTCGTCTGTTCAGCGCGTTCGGTCAGGATTCAAAAAGAGGTAGGGGGTTCTTTGAGTCTGTAAAAGCTTGGACTGCCGGAAGATAAGGCAGTAGTGTTTGTGTGCACTAGGACGATGACAAATCCAGGAAATAGGCCATGTCTTTTGCTAGGCTTTGGACCTGAAGTTTGTGTTGTTTTTTTTGTTTTTTTTAATAAGGTGATTGGTTGTCGACGTTTGAGGTTTTGGTATATAGGGTAGTGTTATTGAATGAATTTTTAGCTGAGTTTGAGAAGACGCCTTCTGTCTTTCTGTTCCCGTCCCTTCCACATTTGGTTCTTCTAGTTCTCCACCCAGTCTAAGGTGGTCCAAGAAAATGCTAAATCTACACCAGCTCGCCTGCGCCATCGCAGTCTTATCGAGTGCAGGCCTTTCCAGCGCTTATCACCCAGGCAAAAAATAGCTCTGTGCGCATGCTCGCCGTCTGATATCCCGGGCACCACTGATCTCTATGACAATTGCTGGATCGTGTTTGACCAGCTCTGCCTATGGACCGGAATGCGGCCACGGTCGGCCATCTTTAGGTCGAGTTATATCATCTCTAGCCATCATAGTAATATGGCGGACAACGCAATGGCGGCAGGCTGCCATAAAATAGCCGTAGATCTAGTACACTGTACCCAGAACTGTACCGTGGGTGACATTTCGTGCTTGATTGAAGTTGTTCGATGAAGCAGGTTCTTGAAACACGGCGTGAACAGTAGCCTCGTCTTTGAGGACCCGGCGAAAGTTCTACGAAAGCGCAGCACCGGGGGAAAGCAGCGCAGCTCGCATCGAAAGCAGACTACGTACCGGCGTCTGCTTTCGATGCTTCTTTCGATGCGACTTTTGATGCGAGCTGTGCTGCTTTTCCCCGGTGCTGCGCGATTTCGTGAAAATTTCACCGGATCCTCAAAGACGGGCTACCGTTCACGCCGGGTTTTAAAAACATGTTTCGTCAAACAATTTCAATCAATCACGGAATATCACCCACGCTATTTTGATGGCAGCCTGCCACCACAACTGCCAAAACGCTGTCTGCCATGGATGGATGATGGTGGCTGCCAAGTGGCTTCAGCACCTGTATCTTGGCTAGAGGTGATATAACTCGACCTAAAGATGGCCGCCAGTGACCGCATTCGCGGAGCGGGCAAACGCGATCCAGCAATTGTCATTGAGATCAGTGCCGGGCACGCTCAAAACTCGTTCCACCGCACTGTAGACAAAAATGGCGGCGCACAAAAGGCAATTATTGACAAAAACACAGCTCCCCCCCCCACGCGAACATCACGAATATAGAGCTTCCTTTGTTTACTCCCGTCCCGAGCCACCTGGAAGGCATATCCGGTATGGGCGACGGAAAATTTGAAAACATGTCAACCTCCAAAAAGTGGAAAAACAGAGGGGGAAGCAAAAAACAAGGACGGTTGCGCACATATCCTAAATGTATTGGCAAAGGGAGCGGCAAAACGATGTTTTCGGTCACACTGGAAGTGAAAACAATTCGAGAATGGGGCGCCCTTGTGAAAAAAAGTTATATTGACTCTGTAAGAGTGACGTCACCGCTCCAAACAAACCGTTGCTTGTAGCGTTATTGTGGACGAATACATGGGACTGGATTTTGATCCGAACGAACCATTGGTCCAAACTTGGGCGTGGAATTTCAAAGTCTAAAAACAATAGATATAGGGAGCCTATAGGCTTCACAGTTACCACGACAGAAAAGCTTGCCGAGAATCGGCTGTTCTCAAATATTTGCGACGACAACTTCCCGTCCTCGAGACGTCTCGAGATGCTTGATGGAGACGAAAACGCATGACGAACGCGCACCGAATGACTGAACTATGCCGTCTGCAACAGTTTGAATTGTTTGCACAATGATACGATTTTGATTTTGTATTTATTTGGAACAGGGCAGGTCTAAGAAAAATCATCAGGTCCGAAAAAAACAGATTGTAGTTGCGCGCGATACGGTACTGTCTGACGAGAATCATCACACGATACAGCTAAAGATACAGCGAGAAAACAACATCTGTTTAGAACATGATATCAAAGCAGCGTCGGGTCCTTTTTTTTATTATTATTCTTTTGCGGCTAACGTGCGTTGTAATGTAGAAGCATTTATTTTGACTCCAGCATGAGCCGTTTTAGACCCTAAACTTAGTTTTTCAGGCTCGTAATATGGGTGCGTGTTTTGTACCTGCTTGTAATCATCAGACTGAGCAAATATACTACTGATTCTTCCGTTTATGACTTCAAATAGCGAAGGAGCTGGATGATAACATCGGGTATACGTTACACTGCCACGTGCATGACCGAGAAGGAACGGTTTTTCTCACAACTAGAAGATTCGCGTTTGCTCTTCCCCCAGGATAAAAGATAAGAAGGCCAGAATGGCGTTGCCTCGTCAGTTTCGAACGTTCTAGGTTGAATATTTGAGATGGGAAGTGTAGTAGATTAGGAGTCGAGCGTGAGCTTTGCCTACGCACTCAGACTCTCCCGACGATCGCATCAAGAATCTCCTCTACCCACTCGCACTTGCACAGCCTTTGATTCTGATCCAAAGGTTGGTATGGCCCAAGGGCAGCGTCCAGGATTAATTAATGGAAAACTGAGAGCCCTTCCGACAAGGTTGAAGCCATAAAGACGCACGCCGATAGCCACTGGCTTATCAGAAACAGTTAATCCCCTTTGGCCGATCATATTTAATGCAAAACGTTATTATTTTATTGTTGAGCACAAATGCTTCTCATTGAAACATCGTCGTAAACATGACGTCTTTTTTTTTTCTTTTTTCTTTGGCAAGCATTTAGCCAAACGTCAAGCATTTCTTTTATTCGCGCAGTTGTGATTCTTTAACCAATAGTCACTCGATAGTCAAGTACGACACGCACACGTTCGATATGCGCGCCATAAATCACTTTATCTTTATTTACTTTCGTAAAAAGAAAATATTTTTTTGTGTAGCTTACATTTATATTTTTTGTGGCTCGTCAATTTTTTGAGGGTACAATTAGGAAACTTCGAAGTTTTGAGAGTAAATAATGTAATTTTGTAAACGTATTTCTGTCTGAAAGCTGCACAAGCGCATCCTTTTCTGTGGGACTTCCACATCAGACTAACAACGAGTCTCGTGAAAAGACATAGCAAAGAAACAATATTTAGAACAGCCTAAAAGCAATCCACATGTCAACAAATGCTTTCCTACCCCCCCCCCCCCCCGGCCCCCCTTTTCCGCAAAAAATATTGGACCAATATTAACGGCATGGGACTCATTTGAGTGTTCCTCAGAAGTTGCTCTTCTGTGGCTCTTAGGCGCACTCTGAGCCACTTTTGAGGAACACTCAAATTCGTCCCCTGCCGTTAATATTGCTGTGATCAGTTTTATTTTTGGGGGGAAATGCATCTTGACACATGGGAAGTGTATTCAGGGTGTTCAAAAGGTTTTTCTTTTTTTCTTTTTGTAGTGTCCCATTAAGCAAACAGAAATATAGCAAGGAGCGCCACAAGCTTTGCCCAGTATAAGGTTCATAGAAGTGACATATTCATGACAGCCCGCCGTCAACAACGTGAAACCCTCCTTTAAAGGTTGGCCGACGGAGAGTGCATGTAACCGCTAAATAGAGGGTACAGTCGTGGAGGTTACAAATTTGCAAATTTGTATCCTCTACAATGATTACGAGTGATAGTATGCGTTAGCACGCTATGCGGCGGACGCATGGCAGACTGATGCGTCTGCCGCTTTGCGCCGTCTCTCGTCGAGCCTTGGGCGTGTTTGCCGCTAAGGGCGGGTCGAGGATCCACCAACGATGACGTCATAGGGAGGCCTTGTCTTCAAGGTGGCATTGTCCGGAGGCGAGAGCGGCGAGCAATTAGACACTGTAGGGGCCCCCCTTCCTGGCCAACTTTCCTTGTTTTTTTTTTTGTTTTTTTTTTATTCTTTTCTTTTCTTTTTTAGAGCGCAGCTTTCAGGCGCCCGTTTCCGGGTTTCGCGGCGTCGGTGTCGCCGTCTGCGTAACCGCGCTAAATTTAGCGGGAAAATTGAAGTCATGTGACCTTAACACCAATTCAGTTTCCCCGTTAAATTTAGCGGGGAAAATGACGTCACATGACTTGGTGTCACGTCACCTATGAGCAAATTCAGTTTATCGGCTAGATTTAGCGGGAAAATTGACGTCACGTGCGGAGAAGAAGTAAGGGAAGGTTCGGAGGAGGAGTAGGAAAGGAGGAGGGGAGAGGAGGAGGGGAGGACGAGGAGCAGAGGAGGACGGGAAGAGGAGGGAAGGAGGAGAGGGTACGGAGGAGCCCTCTCCTCCTCAAGAGCTGCACTCTAAATAATACCCCTGTCAGACGGGCACCTCAAATGACATTTACCCCGAATGACATTCAGTGTAAATGTCATTTAGGCAGTGTCACACGGCAACTCAAATGACATTTGACTTAAATGACATTCGAGCTCAACTGAGTTCTCCCAAACTCATTTACGGCTCGTAAATGTGTAGTCTCGTCACCAGCGGTCAGCACAAGTTCCGCGAATTGAAATAAAACATTATAAATAATATCAATACAATTGAAAACATTGCTTGTAGCAATTATTTTTAGAAAAAAAAAGCTTATAACGTGTATATCTCGCACACCTTTTGCGATATATTTGTTTAATATACTCGCGGTCTCAGTTGCGCGTCAGGAACGCGATCCGACGTTCCGGCAGTTCCGGATCCATCGCACTACGATCATTGTCGTCAGCAGGCTCCATCGCTACAGGGTCACGGTCTTCGCTTGAATCGATCGCAGACGTAAACGTCAACGAGGTATACGAATCCGGCGAAGAACGAAAGAGCGCGAGGAACAACGGCGAGCAAGATGCACGGAGTTCCGAATGCAGACGAGCCAAGCGGCGGAACGGCTACGGCTACGGATTACTTGGGATTGCTGACGTCGTGTCATAGTTGCCACAAAACACCTTGTCTCCGTCAAAACGTGTACTTAGTTTTCATCACCGTGTTTGAATTTTATGTTCTGAGAATTCATTACATTTTATTTACTTAGTAAACAATAAAATAAACACTAGTTTGCCGGGTTAACAACAGACCGCTATCGTGATAGACATCACCTAAATGACATTTGAGTTGCTTGTCTGACACGACACGATCGACTTAAATGTCATTTGAAAATCCTAAAGGCCTTTAGCGTAAATGACATTCAAGGTGCCCGTCTGACAGGGGTATAATTTCGCGTTACAGAGATTTGTAAACGTCTTTAAAAAAGTTTTAATGCAAAATAACCTTTTTGCAATTTTTGCGGAGATTATTGTCGCGTTCCTTTTTTATACGCGGTTCCCTCGGAAGAAACATGTCTGCTGGGGTTGCTTTCATGGTTGTAGGAAGCAATGTAGCATATAGGATCAGGCCTACAGGACGCATATCTAGCTGCTGTCTTCAGCAGGTACCCCAAATTTTATTTATAAGATTTTTTTGATTTTTTTCGGGGCAACGAAAAACAAGACTCGTAAATGTGTAACAGTCGGTGAAGAACTTTATTTTCCATTCTGGTACACGAATGGCGGATGCCAGGTCAAGGAGCTGTACATAACAGCTGGACGGAGCCTCTTGCTGCCAGTAATTTCATAAGCACGTATAACATCACATTACACATACCAATAGCATAGACACTCCATATAGCAGGTAACACAAAATAAACATCTTTTTGCTCATTAATTTATTTATTTCTACTTAACTCAATCTTTCGCAATTATGCTTGAAATAAGGTCGATGTTACTGTTTAGGAGAGAATTCGCGTACTATAGGGAGTGTGTATTTGAGTGAGTGCATAGAATAATTATTCAGACAAAGTGGCACAGTCCATAGTTCCGCCGAGCGAGTTAGATAGGAAATAGTATGCTCTTTCATATTAACAAGATTAGCTAGGTCACTTACATTGTTTTGTCTAATTTAAAAGTCTCGAGATGTACATATGAGAAGCAAAAAATATTACGCATTTTAATAACGGTTCTCAGGTGCTTCAAAAGTATGAAGAACTTTTGATGAGGCCCAGACAGCTTTTTTTGCAATAAACATATTTTTAGTGTGTTTGAACTGGTACAGTTGTACACCATACAGGATGGCAGTAGTTTGAATGAAAGGCGGAGAATGCCTGATATAAAAATAGTTTAGCGCTAGTCAGCAAAATGAAACGATTATGAAAGACTATAATAGTCCATTGACCCTAGTCAATTTCTATGCTTTTAAAATTTAAGATAAAATTCTTTAATGCATTTCTTTTTTTTTTTTTTTTGCGGGATGGGGTGGGGGGGTGTTGTAATTTAGTCGCCATAGTATTACTGGTAGTATGTTTAGAGTGTTGTTTCCAGATCAATTTTGCAACACTGTTAATATCTCATTTGCCCCCCCCCCCCCCCCCCCAAGTCGTTAACGTCGTCTCCAGTCTTAGCCGAAAGAAACAGGCCAGTATCGTCTGCGTATATAACAAACTTAGCTAGTGGATGGATGTTACTGATATTAACATAATGTTAAAACACAAATGTCCTAAAGTACTTTCATGAGATGTACCGGAGACTTTTGGCCTTGTTGCTGAAGAATAGCCGTTTAAATAGACATACATACTCTGTTTACGACGATCGAAATATCATTGAAGCAACATGTTTGCTTGACCTCTAGGTCCGTAGATAGCATAACGTTTCTTTGGTAGTTGTGTATGATTTAAATAATCAAAAGCCTTTGTGGAATCTATAAAAATACCAAGAGTAAACGTTTTCCCGTAACTCTGTAAAATTATTTATTTTTGTACAAGCAAAGCAAGTTCTGTGGATCAATATTTTTTTAACCGAATTGATTATTAGTAATTATGTTATGCTTATCCACAAAATTGGAGATACGAGCATGTATATAGTTGTTTTCTAGATCCTTGGAAAATGGTGGCAGAGTAAGGAGTCTGTAATTGCTGAAGTCGTTTCTGTTTCCCTTTTTGTACAGTACGGATACTTAGCTATCTGCATGAGCTGTTGAAACACCCCTTTCAAGAGACACAAATTAAAATAATTAGTAAGATAGAGAGTTATAAAGGTTGCATCTTGTGTGATTGGCCAGATCTGCACAGTATAAGCATCACAACTGTGACTGCAGCCGTTTTTCAACTCCATGAAAACAGTAACCACCTCGGCATCAATTACTGAACAAAGAAAAATTAAGTCATTGTTTTGAAACGTCGTGTATTCACGCGCGCTTTCTCTATAATAACTTTAAATTCATAAAATGATCATTGAATTTATTTGATAAATTCACATCAGTAAATTGCACACCAGCAGAAGAAATGCTTTCGATCCTATTGTCACGTTTACCACGCTCTACTACAGGACAAATTCTTCCAGGTAACGTCAGTGCCACTAATAACACTCTCTGGCTTTCCTCTGGCCTTTTGTAAGTTGATTACGGAAAAATTTGAAAGACGGAAGGTTGTTGGGATGTCTAGCCATCATAAACTTACTATAAAACACATAGGGTTTTTTTATTGTTTTTTTTTTACGTTTATTTTTCCGAATAAGTCTCTCGTTATCCGCGGCTTACGAATACGTTTATACTTTTTTGATTCAAAATGAAAGAAAGAAAAGCAATAAATCAAGCCATGCGAACGCCGCCGGGAATTGAGAAATAAGAGGAGAATGATATTAGAGGGGGAGAGAGAAGAGGAAGCAAAGAAGGAATAAAAAAAAAATGCAGACAGGGACAGGAAAATAACGAGTCTCTTCTAATCCCCTCAGGGTTCGATAGATGGCGTACCTCTCCCATGAAGGCTCCGCAAGGACAACGTTACACTCAGTTTGCCACGAGCCATCCCAGCCTAGCAAACGCTGCGAAGTCATCACGTGACTACGCACCCTGCGCGCCGCTACGCCCCTCTGGAAGGTCACGTGATACTCACGCAGCATTGGATTGGCTTCGGTGATTCGTAGCGTCCTCCGCAGTTCGTTATAAGGTGAAACGTGGCAAAGTAAAATTATGTGAACACAACAGAACCCTTATAGACGACAACACCATCCAGAAGTATTGCACCGGAAAGACTGAGCACATACGCAATTCGCAAAAGAAAATGTTTAAAATGGTATGTGTAAGCTACACTTGTTGTCACGCGCATATCCGTGCCATGTGAAAAGCGAAGCGGAAGCTAAAAAGTGAAGGGTGATGGAATAAAATACCGAGGTAGAGGAAAATAACGATTACGTTTTGGTCCTCTTGATGTTCGATAGATGGCGTACGTCTCCCAAGAAGCTTCCCCGTGTAGGGCTATAGTGTCCTCCAAAATACTCGAACAATTTATAAAAGAAAACGATTTACAAAATGGTTAAAATGATATAGATGAGCTACAGCACACCAGTTTTGTCACCCAACCGTACTCGCGCAATACACACGTTTTGAAATGTGTTGAGGGAGGTATAAGTTTCGTTGAAAACAATAAACCATTCTACGGAGCATTCTATAGACTAGAGTAGCTGTATATGCCCCGTTTGCGGAGCATTTAATTACTGATAATACTGATGATGATGATGATGATGACGCTGATGATGTTAATGATGCTGATTCTCTTTTTGTATCGAGCGAGCTCAAGGACACCTTGTGCCCTATCTAAGACCAAGTCCCAGTGCCACTTTCAGTTCGGTCTCCGATGAATCACGTTGTAAATGCCGGCAGATGACCTCCTACCCGGTAGTCCCACACGAGCGCCTCGTATTAAGTACGCTGTTTCCTGCCGTACAAATACATATTACCCCTGCTTTCACCTTTACCGATAGAAGTATATTACTTCCTGACTATGTTTCTTCCTCACCCTAATTTATGCTTTCACCTCTACTACTTATTGCCCGAGGCCAGTCAGAAAAAAAGGAGCGGAGGTTGGAACTTCCAAGGGCCGCATGCACGAGAAAGGGATGATCAGTAAAAACCACGGAACGGGAGGGGACGTTTCGCTGAAACCGTGTGCTTTGTCAAGGCCCAAGTAATTTAAATAAACGTGATCAGTGGCTCTTAGACATTGTTTGATATCTCGATCTTGTCTAAACGCGTAGAAGAGGGAAGCGAACACGACACAAGCTCTGAGCCCCAACCACGGT
This sequence comes from Ixodes persulcatus, assembly GCA_013358835.2. Classification (NCBI taxonomy): domain Eukaryota; kingdom Metazoa; phylum Arthropoda; class Arachnida; order Ixodida; family Ixodidae; genus Ixodes; species Ixodes persulcatus. Next base: position 27,844 of record JABSTQ010002900.1, read on the forward strand.
GTAAGACAGCATGGTAAACGCTTAGACGCAATCGACTAGAAAAAGTCCTATTGGTGCGCGCCCGAATAGCCTCAGCCGACAGCGTGTCAACCAGAAAACGTGTCTCGTTCCCAAGCCATCCGGACGCGCGCTCTTTCCGTTCGGAGCGTCTTGTCCAGACACAGCAAATGCTACAAGCGCGAGCGTGTGGTCCTGAACGGTGCCTGCACTGCACGAGCGCGCGTGCTTGGCAGGAACGCTGAAAGCCCGGAGCTCGCGCTTGTATCATCGGCTGCGTCTGGACTTAAAGTAAAACGAAGTAGAGACCCCTTTCGAAATACTGCCCTCTGTTGGCAGCTGTGGCATCCCTGCACAATGGTGAACTTAAACCTCAACGTCACGGCACACTGGAAAAAATACACCCACAGAAAAAGGTGATGAGCGTAGTGACGTTGCACTTTCGACTCTGTTTGACTGGCTTGTCGGCTCGTCGCGTTGGCCGCGCTCTGACCTTCGCTATCTAATCGAATGACTTGCACGTTCCTCGATGCAGTTGTTCCGCCATTGTGCAGTGGTTCCGACCTTCTATACTTCGTTTCACCTTATGTGCGAGCGTAGGCAAATCTGGAAGCGCGAGCACGGAAGCTCCGTGCGTTCAGGCTTTGCTCGAGCGCGCGAGCTGGGGAGAAACGCAAAAAGCGCTGGTCTCGCGCTTCTAGCTTTGGCTTCGCTCGCCGATAAGGTGAAACGAAGTATAATAATCGGCCCGTGAATTTCGAAGGGGGTTAATTTATAGCCTTGATGGACCCTCGCTTGAACACCGCACCGGAGATATCTCCGCTTCAACGGGTTCATAAAACGGCTCCCTTTGAGACACGAAACTAAGGTCAATGACGAAGCTGTGTCTAACTAAGCGACAAGCGTAGCGCAAGTGGAAAGTTTTACATAGACGTTGCGCACCTAGAAAGCGACTGTAAAAACAAGCATTTCTCCCTTAGAGAAGCATGAGATTGCGGGCCCGCGACAGACTGCCATTAGGCGCATATCGAAGATTCATCTGGTGGCGCCGCTTGTAGCCGCGAGGCAAGGCGAGGACTTTATCTGGCAGCTGCGACGCGCGCGGCGTCCACACCAATAATCAGATGTAGCCCTTACAAAAAGTAGAAAAGAACTTTCAGCCTTTCCACTCTTGTGAAGAAGGAAGACCAGCGAAGCTATACTATGGTTTGAATGAAGTAATGGCCGGCCGCAAATCGGCAAGCCAGAGTTGTCTGGTTGCCGCCATCGCTCATAAATGGTGGTAGCTGTTCAGAGTTTTGTGTCATCATTTGTTTGCTGCGGACACGATACTGGGGAAACTAGCCATTAACAGCTCTGCTGTAAAAATATTAATTTGCTCTATAGAAATCTTATCCACCTTTGAACGACTCTTTTAACTTTCTATCCAGTAACGTCGCATTGCCCATTTTCTATACACTTTCTTTCAACCCAAATGTATAAAATACAGAGGATAAAAATGCTAACGAATTTCTATCGCGACGTCTTAATAGACTTTTGTCTCCATATTTCTATAGAATCTCTCTAGATTAGACTCGATAGAATAATACAATGGAGTGCTGAGAAGGGGCATCACACCTATACTTCGTCTCACTCTACGATGGACTAAAGGCAGAAGCTGCGAACCGTCAGATCCAATCACGAGCCACTTAGACATTGTGCGGTATTTCGCTTCGAAGCACGTATCGGTGCCCATGTCTCGGATCACTGATGGGAATGGGCCGACAGTGGTTCGGATCGAGCAATGAGTGACTCAACAATTTCACATTGCAAAGAAAGCCACGCCTTACTGGCTCATGCAGCGTCGAAGCTATAAAAATGACGCAGCGTTTTTGGATTTGGAGCATTATTAGTCTAAACCAGTCTTGTACACTTTACTAAAAAAAGTAATCGATTACAATTACTATTACTCTTGGCTAAAAAGTATTCGATTAGATTACTTGATTACTCGACGGCAAAAGTAATTGGACATTACTTAAAGAAGTAATCGTTACTTTTCCGATTACTTTATTGTGTGAAGACACATCTTTAGCGCTCATAACAATGAACTACTTCCAACCTATATTTCACATTTGCACAAGTATTGAAGAAGAAAAACTGGTTCCCTCTTCGTGGTCGTTGCACCTTCACAATGCGGACACAAGCACAGAATTCGTTTGAAGAAGTTTAATGATTTGGGCGTTCGCTAGTGTGTGTGCGTGTGTGTGTGTGGGGGGGGGGGGGGGGGGAGCGGAGGGGGTTCTAGATCTTGTTAAGCTTGAGCAAGGGTTGTCGCTCAAAGTTTGCGTCGCTCATTTTATTATTCACATGTGGATGAGCTCGCATGTTATACAAAAGAGCAGCAGCTCCAGGATTTGAAACGGATCATGTGTAGTATCCATTAGCGGAAGAGATCGCCCCAACCACTTCTCAACTCGAAACATTGCTTGTCACAAAGACCACGTAGGGGAAATGGGGAAATATTTCAACTGGCTTTGTTATATTTTGCATCCGCTTTAGGCATTCTTCGGTTCTGGTTCTCCTACGGGCTGCGCGTAGGTACCCTAAGCAGGATTTTTTTTTATTTCTTTGTGTGTGTGCGTGAGGGGGCTTAGCTTGAACGAAGGACTTACAAAGCTACATTCTGCTCCCTCAAACTTCGCCCTGAATGGCCTTTGTCACGCACTGTGGCTTCCCTGGGGCTTCCCACTCCCAGGGAAGCCACAGTGCGTCTTTATCTGTTTTCTATACAGCTTCTTTCAAATCTATATACTGGGTGTTTCAAGGAGCGGCCAGGCTCTTTCAATCGACCGCAAAATTCGGTTTCTTTACCTATCGCGCTACGACTTTGTGCAGCGTTGCCCACAGATGGTGCTTTTTTTTTTGTAAAATTTGCAAAGAGCGAACTTACCTGAGGAAAAAGTAAAGAGAGAAAAAGGCTTAGCTCCTATGGAAACGCAGCGAAGCCACCGGTCTTCAAACAATACGGCGCCGTTTCGCACGGGAGACAAGAAATAGCGCAAGCGGTCGCGACGCCAACTGCCGCCAACGAACGAGCATACAGCGCCGAGAGCCGGCATCTTTAGCAGACGATCTTTTCGACTCAAAGCGGCGCGCGTTCCGCAGGCGGCGACAGTCGCAGAAACAAAAACATGCGCGGTAACAACAAGGAACTCCAAAGCAGACGACATCAGTACCCCGATAAAAACAGTCAAAATATCCCAACAAACAATATTTTTTTAAATCGATTTTGTGTTCATTCAATGTGTTTTATTAGTAAGGACGATAAAATAATGCATTGGCTACTGATACCAAAAAGCTCGCGCCGCTTTTGACTAAAAAAAAATCGTCTGCTAAGGACGCCGGCTCTCGGCGCTGTATGCTCGTTCGTTGCAGAGCCGTAAGCGGCTCTGGTTCGTTGGCGGGAGTTGGCGTCGCGACCGCTTGCGCCATCTCTTGTCTCCCGTGCGAAACGGCGCCGTATTGTTTGAAGACCGGTGGCTTCGCTGCGTTTCCATAAGAGCTAAACCTTTTTCTCCCTTTACTTTTTTTTAGGTAAGTTCGCTCTTTGCAAAATTTACAAAACAAAATGCACCATCTGTGGGCAACGCTGCACAAAATCGTAGCGCGATAGGTAAAGAAAGCGGTCGATTTAAAGAGCCTGGCCGCTCCTTGAAACACCAACACGCGGCCCTTACGTCACACAGCTGCGGTGGCGCCGTCGACGGCACTGCGGATGTGCAGACACTTCACGCGAATTTTGTTTCTGCGCACGCGCAGTGTCCCCACCTGGTATGGGCAAACGCGGGCTTGTTTGGAAACAGCGTGTAAACGGTCGAAAAGCTATAAACAGTGGATAGAAGAGTGGATACATTTTGTTTAGAGTATATGTAGCCTAGTCTATACACTATTTTCTAAACAAATTCTGCAGAAAGTAAATTAATATGTTTTGTACGGGGGGCAATGAGTTAACTCCTCCCATCCCTTTCCCTATTAGCAGAGCTAAAGGTGGAGAGGAGCTTGCCTCCTCTTCATCGTTAGCTCATGCTAAAGGGGGAAAGGGTGGGAAGAGTTTCCCCTGAACGCTTAACCTGCCACCAACTATGTATAGTGATGTCTCCTTAATATGAACACCTCCGTTCACCCAAAAAATCGTCCATAATGTGAGTTGTCCATAGTAACGAGACAAGAATGCATGTATTTTCCCAGTTTCTCCTCGAAAATGGTGTCCATATTCGATCCGTGCAGCCGCTACGGCACCACTGTCGCTCGCGCCACCAGCGCCTCCCGCGGTCAGATTGGGAATGTATGATACGTTCCCGTGCCGAAATGGCGACGCGCGCGAGTGATTCTGTTGTGCTGTTCTGCGGCTTCAAAAAGATCGATGCCATTGAAATATACTTTAAGAAAAAGTCTTTGCAGTTGGGAACACAACTTTACGCGAGCCGTCATGTCTTTGGCGTTAAAGAAGTTATCCACGTCTCGTCTCCAAGTGAAGTAGTGGGGAAATGCGTGGCGCAGATGAAATCTGCTGTCTACGACGTTCGTCTTCAGGTAAGCGTGCCACGGGCGTACTGTTTTCGTCTTATCATTTTAAGCGGTGCGTTTGTCAAGCCTCTCAACTCTAGGACGGCCGTGGTATTAGATACTATTTTTTCTCCGGCAGCTTTCAGCGCAGCCCAGAGTTATCGTGGGCGCGAGCTGCACGTGCAAAGCCGACGTGCGCGGCTGGTGCAAACACGGAGCCGCGCTAGCGGTCTTTGTCAACAGCGAGATACACACCGCATGCACAGACAGACCTTGTGCCTGGGGCAAGCCGTCATCGCGGCCCGTTCTCGACCAGCGAAAAAGAGTAGACGAGCTCTTTGCACGTAAGGAACCAAGAAGCGTGATTAAATGCGAAGACCAACAACAAAATATTTGCATCTTTAATGTTCATTTCTTAAGGGGGGAAATGCGGTTCTCCCCCCATTGATTGATTGAATTGAATTTCTGGAATATGGCATTGCCCTCACTATACCTATATTTACATATTATTAACATGGTGCTATTCTTTGCAGGGAATAAGAGTCAGCTGGGTGATCCTGTGGTGCAGCCTGCACCCGCATCAATGCTCCTAAGCCACTTTAGTGAGATAAAATGCCCCCTCGCAGAGATTCTGACTGCAGAAAACAGAGATCCAATTGAAAAGGACTGCTCCGCCTTGTTGTCACAGATGGTGACCGACATTGTGGACATGAATGACAAGGAGATGCTGGTCGGCCTTCTAAGTGGGAAGAACAAAGTGCACCACGTAATGGAGCTCACTAGCCTGACACCCCTACGTCTACAGAAACATGATCTAGTCGCCAACCTGGACCGAGAGACTAGGGCGTTGTACGACAGAATGATATCTAAAAATCTCGACGAGATTGTCGAGATTGCCCTTGTTACAAGGGGCCAGGCTGCTGCCAGCAGGTGTATACCGAAGAAGAAATTAGAAAACACTTTTATATCAGTGGAGTTGCCGATATGATTAACTGCTTTATTTATTTTTTTTTTGTCTACAAGTACAGGTGGATGCAAGAGAGAAGAATTCGTATAACCAGCACCAAAGCGCACAGAATCAAGACAAGGCGGACAAAGTTTCACGAACTTGCCACCTCGTTCACCCGCCCCAGGACCTTCAGTTCAGCTGCCACATCATATGGTAAAGACTAGAGCACGGGTGGGAAAAATAGCACCCCCAGGCTATATTTTGCCTGCACTGTTTATACTTTCATACTTCCACAAGATATCTGATACGTTTGGCATAAACCTCAAAGAAGTATAACGCATAATGCATGTTGGGAAAGCGTAACGAGACAATAAAACCAGTCGAGGGAATTGTCTCGGAAACTTCTTTGCTATAGTCTCGGCTTCTAAACACATTTCGAAATCCTGCTTCTTGTCCTGTAACAGGAAACAAACATTACAGCTGAACTAGAGCGCTGTGCATGTCATTTATCGGTCTCAGGTTTTAAAAATGATTAGTTGCTTCATTGACATTATGTTGCGAACATTGAGCTTAATGATGACTTATTCCTTGAACAAAACCAGGCAGGGCAACTGAAGACACAGCAAGGACAGTGTTGGCAAGTGCTCTTGGGGCACCTGTGCATCAGGTAGGGCTTGTGGACCTGGGATGGTTTTATCACAGAGCTAACTCGTGAAAAATATGTACAGGTTGGTCTCGTGATTCATCCGGATCAACCGTGGCTGTCCTGCAGCCCAGATGGCATTGTTTGCTGTGACGACGGTTACCGGTTGGTGGAGATTAAGTGCCCGTACAAGCTTCGGGATTCAGAGCTTATTGACCACCGCTCGGAGACGAGCTTCGTTCCATACGTAAAGTATGTTGACGGACGCCTCATCCTGAAAAAAAGCCACGGGTACTACACTCAGGTCATGGTGATGATGTACATCCTGGATGTGGTCGAGACATTTTTGTTTGTGTATTCTCCTAAGCAGGACATTATTGTCACAGTGCCTCGCGACGAGGAATTCCTTGCCGAGTATATACCTAAACTAGAACATTTTTACTTTCATTACATGCTGGAAGCAATTCTGGAACAGCATTGAACGACACATGGGTAGCGCAGGCTGCAGTTTGCCATATCTAGGGTTTTGCGTTTTCAGATAAATCCAATAAAATCCGAAAAACGGTTGCCAGTAAATATTTTGCAGATTCAAATTGATCCGGAAAATTCAAAATGTTTGGGACTGCCAGCTGTTATGAACCCGACCGGCCTTTATATTTTCCCGGGATCTTCTAACAAGTTTCGCGTTTCTCCTTCCTTTTTTTTAGTGTCAACATCCATTTGTAAGTAGGTGTCACAAAAGAATGCCGTTTAGCACTTTATCATAAAAATGAGATAGCCTCCCTACGACCATAGCCGAATACGTCTCGCATCAAAAAAGCTGCTTTACTAAATTCGCAAACTACTGTTTTCTATCTTCCATTCGCTTCGCCGAAGAACTCAGAATTTTGTGAACCATAAAAGAAAGCTCTGTAAAACTTCGATTTTATAGTGAAAATTGAACTTGGAAAAACACCCTCTGATTTCGCTCAAAAATAAACTCTGAAAACGCGGAACCCTAGCCATATGCGAAATTGCTGTCGAGGATCATCATCATGTCGCTTGGAGCCGCTATGTTGGGTGTGGGGGGATCTTAAATCTCTGAATGGGACTAGTCTGCATTCATTTCGTTATTAGTGGTATTGGGAGAATAGATATCTTCGGTCACTGGATTGGTTCATTATATCTGCGCAAAGAAGCTCGTCAATAAACGGTGGTCAATAAGCTCTTTCAAGCAGCATCGTTTTTCACCTGTTAAATTACTGATTGTATTTCTCAATTGTAAATTCTGTCAATTCTATTTATCGTCCACGTGTTGTGGCCCGGTCAAGGCGCACGGGTCGCCTAAGTCATTCAGTTGCGCTTACATACCTTATTTCCTAGTGGCAAATGTTGCTTGTATTGTATGTTGCCAGGACAGGTTGCAGCATCCATGCTGTCGTCGAGGTATGTCTTTGGTTTATTTATTTATTTATTCACTAACCCACAGTGCCAGATGGCATGCTGTTTTCTCAGTACCTTTGTTTCCAGGCCAAGATGTTAATATTGCCGCGCGCGCAGCTGGCCAAGGAGGCAGCGCGCGCGTGGCCTAACGGTTATCGTGCATGCCTCCCTCGCGAAAAGCCAGGGTTCGATCCCTGGGAGCGACGCATCTTTTGTTATTCCTGCAATCTAGTTTTCTGGTAAATTCGAGAATCCTGTTGCGTGTTCGAGGTCCGAATGCTCTACGCGTCGAACATTCTACGCTGATTATTCCAGGAGCTTACGCATGTACATAAGGGGCTCCGCGTGGCGAACCGCGGGTCAGTTCTCGCCCCAGCGTTCGACTCTGCTCTTTCGCCGACTTCGACGCCCGCGACGCTGTACTGTTATCCTTTGTTTCCTTCTTTATTTTGGGCACAAGTTCGCCCGATTAAACGTTTAGTTTACTCAGTTATTTGCCGCCTCATCACTTGTCATTCGTGACATTTTGGTGGAGGTGCTGGGTACGCTGAACGTCTGGGCGACGGTGAGCGGGATTCACGGCGGAGAGGCAGCGCTGAGGATGGCGAACTTCGGAGGTACTTCTCGATGTCGCGAGGGCGTTCGTCGTACCTTGGGCGTGGGTCGTTTGGGTGGAACCCGCGCAGCCCCAGTTGTCTGTAGGGGCATCGACGGTAAATGTGGCCGGCTTCACCGCAGTGATAGCACAACGGGCGTCGATCGGCCGTCCGCCACACGTCGGTCTTTCGCGGCGCTGCTTGTTCTGGGCGGACGTGCGCCCGATCTTCTTGGCGTCGGGAAAACTAGGCGCGGCAATGCCGGGAGGTGGCGTTGCCGATGACGAACGATGCCAAGATCCTCCAAGATCGTCGGAGCTCTCCCACTCAAACGCCGCAACGCATCGCAACGACGCTCCTGCTTCGGTGTCCAACAACCTCAACGTTATCATCGACGGCCACGACGCGACGGCACTCGTCGACACCGGAGCAGACTACTCCGTTCTGAGTGGGAGGCTCTCCCGCCGCCTTCGAAAAGTCACGACGCCGTGGAATAATGCCGCGCGCGCAGCTGGCCAAGGAGGCAGCGCGCGCGTGGCCTAACGGTTATCGTGCATGCCTCCCACGCGAAAAGCCAGGGTTCGATCCCTGGGAGCGACGCATCTTTTGTTATTCCTGCAATCTAGTTTTCTGGTAAATTCGAGAATCCTGTTGCGTGTTCGAGGTCCGAATGCTCTACGCGTCGAACATTCTACGCTGATTATTCCAGGAGCTTACGCATGTACATAAGGGGCTCCGCGTGGCGAACCGCGGGTCAGTTCTCGCCCCAGCGTTCGACTCTGCTCTTTCGCCGACTTCGACGCCCGCGACGCTGTACTGTTATCCTTTGTTTCCTTCTTTATTTTGGGCACAAGTTCGCCCGATTAAACGTTTAGTTTACTTCAGTTATTATTGCTTCATCAATTGTCGTTCGTGACAATATTCTCTTCGTATAAATGTACTATGTGATGCCTATTTTTCCATATGGCCTATAACCTCATGTAAATAGCGGTTGAAAATCAGCTGTTAATAAATACATGTTCTCAATGGCTGTATATCTACTCTCATTCATCAACGCTCCTGCGAAGTACACATTTTTATTATAGTACTCAACATTACAAGAACAACAAAGGACATAATTAAAGGGATGTGAAACATAAATGTAAGCAAAAGAAACAAGTCACAGAAGTAGCCCTACAGCCCAACATGCACCACCATCTCCACTTTAGCATTTAAAGAGGACTGCACTGAAAAAGAAATTCCTGGCAGACTTCGACATTACACCATTAGCACAAAGATATTCGATAGAAGCCACATACATATTCAAAACCATCACAAAGAAAAATAACTGAGTACCCTTTTTCACCCTGAAGTCACAAATCCTAGGTGTCGGTTGCCTAAAAATGTAATGAGGTTCTGTTCTGTTGAATTATTTCGTAAGGATTGGTGGCTGAAGATTCACCAGTACACAGCAGATGCGCACAATGTCGGTCATGCTAGAAATAAGTTCAGTGGGGACTCTGTTGTTCAGAACATTGAAAATCTTTATCCTCTGAATAGCTCTCTCAACGTGAATTCGCACCTTGGCAACTTGGTATGTCATCTCCATTTCAGCAGACGTAAACTGCAACTGGCCTTTTGAGAAGGGGGGAAACACCATGACTCCATGCTTGCTCTCAACTGGTGCTTTGATCCCCGGGAACCCTTTATCTGCAAGTACTACATCTCCTGGTTCTATACGCTCTAAGAACCCCGAGTCAATAGTTATGTAGGTGTCCGAGCTCCGGCCCCCATACGCCTGTGAGACAAATGAAACGGTTCCGTTGGGGAGAATGGCTATGAGAAACTTCAGTGTGTGACAGCCAACTTGAGAACAGTGCCCGCTGCTGTTCTAAAGTCGCTGGAGTCTCCGTCCTCACCTCGGTGCAGTCAATTATGTAGCGGCACTTTGGGTAGTGTGCTTTGAAGCACTCCGGCATAGTTGCCTGCACCGAGGAAGAGGACGGATTTGGGATCCAGGAGCTTGTGGCACTGACCAGGTTCTTTAAAACAAAAAAAAAAGATGCGGCTTGCTGTTGTCCTGTGCACACCGAACAGCACCCCAAGGCTCGTAAATGAAATCCCGAGCTTCAGTTTTAAAAGAAATATGAGCAGTTTATTTTCAATGGAGATGTCATTCTCTCTCACAACAATAGAACTGAGTAAATGGAGCAACAAAGCAAAGACACTCGTGCTCACTGAGCAGAGCTCCTCAAGAGCACCAGACTTTCCTACTAAAGAGTCATAACCAGCAAAGATGCAGCTCCGTCGGTCAGGCCCCACAGCTGTTGATGCGCATTCTGTAGCTGCTTCGATGGCGACGCTTGTCATGATAGCATGGGTGACCTGAGTGGAAGCATCCCCATCTGATGTCACGGACAAGAAGAGGTTGCAGGGTCCAACTTCGTCAACTCGTTCTGTCTGTGTGAACTGTGAAAACACCATATGCATGTATCAGTAGTCTACTGTTTCCACTGTTTCGCAGACAATCTGCTCTAACTAATTAGAAAAACTCCTACATAATCAGAAACAAAACGAATAGTGCAACCACTCTGTTTGCATGGAATGCATATGTCACTTGCTGGTAGTTTCCTATTTACAAAGCAATCTTGTAATTCAGACAACATTCAACAAAACAATGTTTCTGGTAAGTTGGGAGGGGACAGGTCACCTTGTCGTGTGCACAGCAGTTCGGGAGTGATTAGATCCATAAGGCAATATAGTTTTATCAATATAGTTTCACTACCACAAAAAACGTTTCGGTATTGTCCGAATAACTCGTCTGCTTCATGTGACAGGGCAATCGTAGAACAATATTAATTTGTGAAAGTCGGAAGTCCAGAAAAACATATCGGACAAACTGGCTCACCGCATTCACAGCATGCATAGAATCTCCCTCTTGCAGTGGTGGTTCAACACTGGTGGCCTGGTCGTCCTCACTGGTTGAGTGATCGGCTACAGTGGTCGAGGGCCCGGCATCTTCCGTACTTGAGGATGCAAGTGTTGAAGGGCTACCCGATTGTGTCCTGCTCCTTTTTTGCCAGCTGCGAGAAGAAATAAAAACACTGTGTTTCGGGATGTGATATTAGACCTTACAAACAAAGCTAAAAAAAATTTCTTCTTGCCTGGGCTCAAGTTGGGCAAGTTCGAAACTTGCAGCTAATTAAGTCTAGCCGATAAAATTCCATCGCTATCTTCGGGAGGCAAGAAACAAAACGTAAGCTCTTCACGTCCTCCACGACTTTCGATGCATTTCGCGAATAAAAAAAACGAAAAGGTTATCGCACCAGGTGCCAGTTACTAACCGTTTATATCTCTGTAGTTTAGTCTCCGTCGTCACGTTGTTTCTTGCCTTGTATGACGAGGGAAAAAATCGTGGGAATGTAGGCAGGGTGGTGAGCGATGGAGCTCTTCTGGTTCCCAACGAAGTGGGCGCTGCAGATTCTAGTTTGCCGATTCGGTTCCCACGAGTCTCCGTCTGCCCTGTGCACATAACAGTGACTTGCTGCACGAGCTAGAAACAAATCTTCCGCACAAAAAGCTAGCAAAGACGAAGAAAGTTGGCGCGAAAAACAAAACTGTCTTACGTTGCGCGCCGCACCGCTACGATCCATTTGCGCCGGCGGTCCGCCTCGTACGGCTTGCCAGGAAATCGATAAAACTTCACGGCAGGGAGCTTCCCGGCTGTGTTGATGTAGCTGTTATGACAGTCGTACACGCAGCAATACGTCGACGTACGTTTCTTCGGCCGCGATGCTGCGGACGCCATAACGAAACCAAAGACGAAGCCCGCGCCGTGCGAGAGCAGAACGACGGGAACGTACCAATAGTTCGTGTCTTGCCCACCGGATGGCGCCACCAGTCTTTTTGAACAGTCTCGAACGAAGCGACCGGGCAAAAAAAGCTGAGTCACTGAGCTGTGGACGCATGCGCAGCGTCCGGTTTACCGCACAGCAGATCAACAGCGCATGCTTAGAAGGCGTTCCACAGCCCAGCAGACAAAGATGGCAGCGCGCAGGAGACGATTTCTGCAAAGGTCTATAGCGGGGTATCCCTATTAACGGGGTCCATATTAACGCGACATCCCTGTATACATATATATATATATATATATATATATATATATATATATATATCTTACACCATGGCCCCAACTAAGCCGGACTAGAGAGCCTGGATTAAAGAGAGAGAGCAACTCAAACAATAAAGGGTGTTCGCAATTTAATAGGGGACATCTCCTGGACAACTCTTGTTCGTCGAGCGCATGAGCGCGTTGTCGCCTGGGAAGGAGGATAGCTGGCAGGGAGCCTGGAGAGCCAATATTTTTCTAATTGGCTCTGCAGAGACGCTTGTAGACGATCGACGCGTTCTCCTCCTCCTCACAGCTTAGATTGCAAACAAAGCCCATAAACCACGTGACTCCGATCGAGCAATCTGAAACACTCAAATGAATAGACATTTTCCCCGAGGGCACCGCCATCTTGAATGCCGTCGCTTCCGGTATGGGCGAACATATCGTTTTGCCAATGCGTAACCGTCACCCATTCTCGTTTCGCCACCCCTCTATTTGTTTGCTATTTGCAGGATGAAATGTTTTTCTTGTTTGTTTGTTTTCGTCGCCCATACCTGATATATGTACCAGGTGACTGGGGACGAGAGTGATCTGCTACATATTAGAGAGTTTTAGTAGATCGTTCCGATACCCCCAATATTGATACCCGATAACGATACGATGCGCGCACGCAAAAGTTGTGGCGGTGTATCGGGTTTCATTATCGGAGTCGTTGGAACAATCGACTAAAACTCTCTCTCAAGTACGACTGCAGCCAAGCAATGCCAACGCTATATCGTCACAGTGCTCGTCGCCTTTGCAAGTTCGTCTGCTTCTTGCACGCTCTCTAAAAAAAGTCTGTGCGTCTACTTTCACGCACAACACTCGGAGAGCCAATCAGCGCAACTTACGGAGGCAGCTCAGCGAATAACGATGTCGAAACATCTGTTTAGACCAAAAAACGCAGTCTGAGTTGTGACATTAAGCAATGCAAAACGTCACGCTTGTATTGCCTAATGTCACAACTCAGTCTGCGTTTTTTGGTCTAAACAGATGTTTCGGCATCGTCATTCGCTGAGCTGCCTCCGTAAGTTGCCCTGATTGCTTCTCCGAGTGATTGTGCGTGAAAGTAGACGCACAGACTTTTTTTAGAGTGCGAGATCGCGATGACGTCAGAACGCCGAGTTCTTATTGGCTGGTTGAAATAAAAATAGTGGGTAGACCTCGAGGCACCTAACATTGAGGACCGCCCACTATCCTTTCAATCAAAGCCAATCAGAGCCCGGCGTCGTTCTGACGTCACCGCAACTTCTCCGCAAGAAGCAGACGACTTGCTCTCCGCATACCACCGGCTAAACGTTTTCTTCTTCTGTGTGTGACTGATTTAGCCCGTGGTTGCGAACGCACGGCGAGCGCCGTCACGATGCACTTTTAACTGTATTACAAAACAAATCTGCGCATGCGCAGTGCCGACACCAGCGCCTTTCTCTTCAATGTCGCCATTCAAAAGCGTGTGCACCGAAATGACAGGTGTGTGACCGATCATCCATGGACAGCCGACTCGTTACTTTCGCGGAATTATGTGTTGCGCCTTTCAGCTGGCCTCGCTAAAGCAAGCGCACGATATTAGTCTCGATGTCGAAGATTCCGCGGGCTGAAAAATGTCCAAGTGTTAAAAGGGTACATGTATCCGCATTTGGAGAAACGTAGTACGCTGGATTCTAATTCTACTTACTCCTGGTGGGATTTGCGGAAATTCCAGCAGATTGGAATTTCTGATCAAATACGTTTTATCGTAGACGAATCTGGAGTTGGGCAAGTTGGCACATCTTAGATTCGAAAAGCGCCAGAAAACAAGGACAACAGAAGCCCGGGACGGATATCGTTTTATCGGCGGCCTCTGTGGTTAATTTCATGGCAAAATACTACTCCAAGGGCATGTTCTGTTTCTTTTTTTTATTAATCTTTTTACTTTAAGAACGCACCTTTGTCCGTACTACTCGTTTTACACAATATTTCCCCCGACGTCTTTGTTGCCAATTCCTCTCAGAGCGACGTACATCGATCGACATTGTTTCTTTTGGTAGAGTCGTCTTCTTGGTGATCGGCCGATCTTTATATTCTTGACATACCGAGCCACGCTCCCGGGACAGCGAATGAATAAACAAAAAACAAAAAAAAATGGGGGGGAGGGGTGCATATGTTTTAAAGCAGAAGGAAATCAATTTGCATATTCTGTTAGTTTTAAAAATGTTCTTCCCGGCTATAGGAAGCCGTACCTAGTTTCACAGAAGCAGGTACGTACGCATTTTACGGTTATCAAATATACTACGTTGTAGTCTTTGAATAACCTGAGGTAACGTAAATGTGCAACTTATGAAAGAAATGCTCTTCCTCCCTGTCTATCAGTCATATAAAAAAAAAAAAAGACTACGATCTAACGTGTCATTATATTTGTGACACAACGCTTCATTTTTGTTAATTTGGCTTCCAGAATCACAAGTACCAAACGTGTTTTGCAATTTAATGCTTTAATAAGGCCCTCATAAATACAACTGATAGAGATCATCAGTACATACAAGAGATTGCGGTTAGAAAGTATTCGAAAGTAGTGCATCTCAACCGAAGGCATCAATTATCAGTGTCTCAAAAAAAAAAAGGGGGGGCTAAATTTAACTGATCTTTTAGTGGGGTCTCTTGCATGTACTGCCAATAGATCATTACGTTTTTGGACAACATATTTTCAAGGAACTTCGCTTCAATATGACTTTTTCTACAAATTTCTGACCTCTTTAGAACTACATATATGTACACAGCCCGACACTGTTAGCACGAGCGAGTGATAGCCGTTTATTTAGTTGACTATTTCACATCTAAAACTATGTTAATAAAATTATGGTGCAGTGAAACGTGCTTATTCTAATCTATGGGCACTAGCAATGGACCTTTTTTGAGTAACGAGCGCCGTCAGGGGAGTTGTCTGCGGACTACAAATGAAGAGCAGCCCAACATGCCTCCGCCCGTCAAAACACATGGCATCGTGCCATTGTATCGGTTTTCAGTGCTTTTTATACCTCATACTACCGATACTAAAAAACAAAGCGTCAAAATAAACTAAATACGCGCGAAGATAGATGCTG
This sequence comes from Ixodes persulcatus, assembly GCA_013358835.2. Classification (NCBI taxonomy): domain Eukaryota; kingdom Metazoa; phylum Arthropoda; class Arachnida; order Ixodida; family Ixodidae; genus Ixodes; species Ixodes persulcatus. Next base: position 43,205 of record JABSTQ010002900.1, read on the forward strand.
AGATTGTTGCTGTCGCCATTTTCGCACCGGTGTCCTACGAAAATGGCGACAGCGGGAGTGTCCGCATGCGCAGAAGCTTACTGAAAAAAGGTCCATTGGGTTCGAGCTAGACCAACACCAACTAGAAGAATCAAAGCCTGCGCACTTCAATTTTGACGCCATCCCAGTGAGATCGAGCGAAGACACCCAATAGGGCGCGAGTATGACGTCAGCGTTCTGCTGGATCTCGTGTCCAGTCAACGCTCCGAAAGCCGATTACGTTCCATAGAGAAAGAGGGGAATTTTCACGGGCCTTGAATATTCTAGTCGGTGTTGGCTAGTGTTGGCCAGACGCCGGGAGAACTCCGTCGCATTGATCGAGCACGAGGCCCAGCCGTCATGTCCAATCTGTATTGATCTCACTGTGATGACCTCAAAATGCTCTGGTGCACGCGTGGCTTCGCTTATTTTATACTCGTGTTCAGCTCAAGAGTCCGGCACCTCGCAGAACGTTACTAAATCTCCTTCCGTGTGTTGAATTAAGGTATACGTACAAGGACGGGGGACCCAAAAGTAACCGGAATGAATTTCTGGAGGGCGGCCCCGCCGCTAGCAGCGCAATCCTTCCAAGTCAGTTTGCCGACCGGCGTCGTCTGCCAAAGTTCTAGCGGCATGTTTTAAATTTCTTCCCCAAGCGTTTCAAAATCATTACTGTCTTTTTCTTTCTTCTTTTTTTTTTTGTGAAATGTTTGAGTTGAAGGAAACGCGTGCGGCCGTGAAATTTTGTTTTCTTTTAGAGGCAACTGGCAAAGGAAACTATTGTAATGCTTCATACAGCTTTCAAATGAGATGCTATGAAGAAATCGCAGGTCTACGAGTGGTTTTCTCGCTTCGAGACCGGTGAACTATTTATCGACGACCAACATCGTTCAGGGCGACCCTGAACCTCCTCATCTGATGAAAACATCGAGAAAATTCGGGCATTGTTCGCTCCTTCTTTGTTCCTCCCGGTGAAAATGTTAATCAGAGGCCAGATTCACGAAACGATCTTACGCCAAAAATATGCGTAAGACAAAACTTAAGAACAAATTCGCATTCACGAAACGAAATTTTCGTAAGTTTTGCGCAGGGTACGACGAAATCCTACGACAGCTCCGAAGCTGTCTTACGCACTTCTTACGATCAAATCAGCATGGCCGACAGCGTCGCGGTCGCGACGAACAACGGACGTTTATTTTTCTACGTGCGCTTCTCATGCGTCCCGACTTCAAGCATCAAGAAAAAAGTAAAATTACTTGAAACAGACCACGACGAACAAGAACGCTGGATCCACAAACACCCGGGAAAAGCTGACCAAGCGAGCTCGGCAGATAGGCCTAGCAGGCACTCTCGGCGCAGCGGTGCTCCGACGGTCCTTGGCCAAGACCGTCTGCCCACGACCGGCTGGCGTGGTGAATGGAATATGCCCGCGCGACCCTTGTGAACCCTTCCCGTATCGCTGACCTCAATTTTAGATTAAGAGGTCAATCTCTTCCTCTTGTAATCTTCCTTTCCGAGGCAGCGGTGAAGAACGCTGTCGTCGAAAAGGGGCTCTCATCGATTCGGTTCCCGGACATTTCATCGAACGCCGTTTTGTCGAACGCCGTTTCATCGAAAAAATGGACGTTTCATTGAACGCCGTTTCATCGAACGCCGTTTCATCGAATCGCTGACGGCCGTTTCATCGAATGTCTTTTATATAAAAAGTGTAAAATATGCTCTTTTATGCACGAATCGAGTGCATTTTCGTGTCATTCACCCATTTTATCGTCAGGTTTTTTAATGTCCAGACTTGTAGCTGTTACAATTTATTTTGATGCAAGTAACTCATGAGGATATTTGTACCGATTTTTATGTTTGTTTCGCATATTGTGCTTGTCTGTTCACCCCCTCTGTATTACCTGATGGGTCTTGAGGGTATTGTAACAAATAAATAAAAAGTCGCACTCCCGAAACGAGCGCACTCCAACTCATGGAGGCAAGAAGGCGACTTAGGTTTTGCGCAGGTGCAACAACTTTAGCCATGTGAGCCTCCTAGCCTCTCATGTCTTTCTATTGATACTTTTTACTTCCCGACGCTTGCAGTAGCTAAAGCTGAGGTGCTATTTATAAAACCACAACGAAACATTGTTTTTTTTTTGTTTTTTTTTTTGTTTTTTCAAAGACTCAATGAAGTCAAAAGTAAGTACGTCACTTCAAATTTTATTTGAAAACTTTCGGGAATTCATGCGTTCGTGCGACAGCCATTCACCGTTTCAAATGATGAGCAATTGCTCTCAAAAAATCCCCCACAGCCATGCTCCGTCGGTTCTCATAAAAAAGGTGGACCTTCTCATTTATTGCCACTATGGCCTTCTTCTGGCGAGGAGGCTCTTGGGAACTCAGCATCGCCTCCAGCTTGTCTTCCGTCAGTTGATGTTCTGCTCCGATGCAAGTCAAAAACTTCCAGAACCCGGGATGGGCACCTCCGGCCAGCTTCCGGAAGCGGGAATGCCACCCTGGCGTTCGATAAGACGGCATTCGATAAAACGGCGTTAGACGAAACGGCTTCGATGAAACGGTGTTCGATGAAGCGGCGTTCGATGAAACGGCATTCGATGAAATGGCTTCGATGAAACGGCGTTCGACGAAACGGCGTTCGATGAAATGTCCGGTCCCACATCGATTCTATCTCCTTGTTTTGTGTGATATAGAGCTCAAATAAACGCCGTATGGATTACCTTCGCAACACGGTATGTACACTTTGTTATTAGTATTCCATTTTTATTCTGACACGACTGCACCTCAGTCGATCGCTATAAGAGTTCGTGGGTCGCAATGCCGGTCCAACGTTTCTTTGCCGGGTGTCACGTCAGCATCGAGTTGCAATCGTAAAGGATCGGTCCCGAAGCGCTTATCAATTCGCGGTCCAACAGCGCGAATCCAGGACTTCGATCAAACGCGCGCGTCCGCTCCGAGTGTGAACTGGTATTACGTGGCTCTTGCTGACACTCTCGTAGTTCAAACGTATCTTTTTTAACGTCGGCTCGCTCCTTCATCTCCGAGGCCGCGAAAAACGCCACGGCAATTTGTTTCCATCTACGTCGCTTTGCAAACGACTGACACGGGCCGTCTTTTACCAACGATGACAGTTGTGTTGACTTCGTAGCAATCGACTTCGTAGCAGTCAACGGAGGCGGTTACGCATCCCGGCCTCGGCATTCGGGCGCGTTTAAATCATGTTAGCGTCGACATATCACTGCACGGACACGAACCCCAGACAAGCGGTGGCAGGAAGGCCGGAAGGCCGCCTGTGTTTGTTATTAGAAATCCACGTGCTCCGAATGGCTCCGAACCATGCCGAGCTCTCCGGTTGGTTGTTCGTGCTGTCGAAGACGCGTCGCCATAGCAACAGCACCGGTATGTTCTAGTTTTTCCGTACGAGAACGCCTCTTTCCTCCTCTCACTTAAGAACCCGTTCGTGAATACCGATTTCTCCTCTTCTTACGATGTTCTTAACTTACGAACTTCTTAGCTAAGTTGTCGTAAACTAAGAAGCTCTTCGTGAATCTGGCCTCAGGTGTTTTACCTGGGAGTTTTGCAACGCTTGCGCAACTCAGTGATGAAAAAGCGCCCTGATTTCTGGGAAAGGGAGGAGACGGTGGTTCCATGACGACAACACTGCTCGTCCCCCCCCCCCCCCCCTTCTCCCCTCCTTATTCACCAAACCTCGCACCGCGTGGCTTTTTCTTCTTTTTTTTTTTTTCTGCTCGCCCGTATAAAAAAAGTCTTGAAAGAAAAACGTTCTCTGGATGTGAAAGAGGTCAAACAAAAAACGAGGCAAGCATTGACAGGCATTAAAGGGCACATGCAAAGGAAAAAAACATTTTTTTTAAAACAGCCTAGATGAAAAAAGTATGTTATAAAACGAATTTACAAAGAAGAAAGAAAATTTTTGGAGCTATATTTACGGCGCAAAACGAATTTGTACTTGGCGCCCGCGGGAGCCACCGCTGGTCATGTGGTAGACCTGCGCGCCGCTTCGCTGCGTCGCCGCCGCCGCAAAGTCGAGCCGCCGTCGCACGCTGAGCGTTGTGCGCCACCGCTTCGACGCGTTTCTCTACGCCGCCGCCGCCGCGCAAGTTCATCTGCTTTGGGGCGCCGCCGCCGTCATCTGACCGGCGCACAGGTCTATCACGTCTGCTTTCGCATCTTCAGGAGCTTCTGTCGGGCTCTAAAAGTTACTTATTAATCTTTATTTTTTGTTGCACTTCAAACGAAGATGAATAAGTAACTTTTCGAGACCATAGGAAGCTTCCGAAAGAGCGCAAGTACCACGTGACAAAGAGGGGCCAGTCACGTGATAAATATGGGCCACTTTTCCGTGGCGCCCGCGGGCGCCAACTACAAATTCGTATAACGCCGTAAATATAGCTCTAATATTTTTTTATTTTTTTTTTGTTGTAAATTCGTTTTATTACTTCCTTTTCCCAACCCGGCTGTTTAAAAAAAAAAGTTTTTTTTTTTCCTTTTCACGTGTCCTTTAATCTGATTGAGCTCCAGAATTGTTTCGAAAAGTGGAAAACACGTTTGGACCGATGCGTTCACTCAAATGGAGCCTACTTTAAAGGTGATTAACGCAGCAAATTGAAAAAATAAATACACGATTTTGTAAAACTAAATTCCGGTTTCTTTTGGGTCCCCCCTCGTAGGTGCATCTTTGATTTGCTTTTTGATTTTTTTTTTTTCTTTCTCAAGAGGAACACGTTTCAAACGCGAAACGCATCGTTTCTTCCTTCGACAACCAAATCTCGTAAGAACTACTTCGGTCAGCGCATGAATAGCGCGCAAGACCTTCTTTGTTCCTGATGCCGCAAAATTATAGGTGGTGCTGTGCGAGCTGCGCCACCGTCCACAAATATAAACCTATAGAGCTAAGCACAATAAAATCACTCGCACGTGCAAGTTTGTCAGAAATTAAGGACGACACTTTTTATTTGGCTATGTACAGAATTTGCTCCGGCGCGCTCACGCAAACCGATTGAGCCATAAAAAAATAGATGTTACAATACAACACGCATCATTTAAAAGAGTCCTCGGTAATAAATGATGCACAATATCAAAAATAAACTATAAACACGCGACCAGTATATTACAAGCTGTACAGACGCGCGCTGGAACCGCTGACAAAGTGCATCAGGCACAGCTGTACCATGAAAGCAAATTTGTCCGCGTCAGCTTTGTTTTGTCCATTTCGATAAATAAGTTAGTCAAAGTTGCACATCCAACATCCAAGCTCGACGAGCAGATGCGTCCAACTTTTCGAAGACAATCCACGGTTCACGCATCAACAGTACTAACAACCTCAATTATGTTCTTTCGAATCCTTGGCGCACACTCTCAGTTGGCCTTAACCTGTTCATCCTTCCAGTGGGCGTCCGGCGAAGAACCGTCACATTTGATAACCCTAACCATGTTGGACTTGTAGGACCTGATGTAGAAGCTGAGGAACTGCACGAAGAAGATGACGCACTGGGACAGCATGAACAGGGGCAGCGAGGAGTAGGGCATGCCGAGCGTGTACACCAGACAACAGTTCCTCACGATCATCACAATGAACTGCACCAGCTGGAACCTGGTTAGGTATTTCTTCCACCAGAGGTGCTTCTGAATGCCCGGTCCCAGGGCAGCCAGGAAGTAGTAGGCGTACATCATAACGTGGACGGTGGAGTTGAAGACTGTCTCGAAGCAGGCGATCGAGAAGCCTCCGTACGTGATGTAGAAGTATGTGCAGAAAGCCACAGACACGTGGTGGAAGACGTGCAGACCGCTGACTTGGTTGAACTTCTTGCGAAGCACAAAGAAGACGGTCTCAATGCACTCCGAAAGGCGGAGCATAAGGTACCACCAGGAGACCTGGAAACAGAAGGCGAAAAAAATGCACCGTCATTAGTGACAAATCTTTAATGTTTTGGCCGATCAAACTTTTCGCAGTTTGAGATTCGACCTTTTGGTGAGAATTAAGAAATCTAGCATATGCTATGCCCTTCACATGTATATATTTCAAGGTTGCGTTTTAGGCCTGCTTTCCGACTTCCAAACCACCTTCGACATAGTCATGGCGCATACGGACACAGTCAAAATAAATGTGCATTGCCATGTCCGACGACGTAAGAAGATTGTTAAGTAGAACAAAACACAGTTTTCATCACGTCAGGCTTCCTTATTTACTGTTGAATGGAGCTTGGTAGTTCTAAACAATTCTCTTCTTTTGGTGTCAACTTTCGTACTTCCTCAGTCTCAGGCTGCTTCAAAATGTTTCTAAACGCAAATTAAAAATGATCTATGCCTTTCGGCTTTTCGGCAATTATACGCGTATAAGGGAAGGTACGTGAAAACATACTATTACTTGACATGTCTGCCTTACTTAGAAGTAACACCTTTACTTATCTATAACAATGAATGCCACCAAGGGGGGTGCCTCTAGGTTTTTTTGTTTTGTTTTTTTATTCTTGAGGAATGTTCAATAATTCTAAATAGAAATTGAGCGGGAGGAGTACCCGGTCATTTAAAGACCGAATACGTCACTACATCGAACGAGCCTCGTAATCAAGGTTAAGAAAGTCACCTGGAGCAGGATCATGGTGGTGGGTCTCGTGGACAGGTCGGGACCCTGCAGGAAGATGTGGTAGTGTCCCGTGACGAAGGCGTAGTAGCCCACGCGCGTCGCGATGGCCAGGTTAGCCAACACCATGGCGGCGTTGTAGCACAAGATCACGTGCCGGAGGTCGAACGGCTTGGCGTTCTTCATCATCGGGGACCCCAAATCTTGACGAAGTAGGCGTAGCACGATAGCACCGTCACCACGGCCACGGGACTTCCGATGAACACCCATCCTTCCACCCGGGGATCTCGGTCTGGCAGAAGCCAGTTGCGAGATTCCGCCACAGTCATCCTGCGAGCACAAGAATGGACGTTTGGTCACGGGGAGAAAGAAATCACGCCCCGCCCGGCCATGGACCCAACATGCAGTGAGTGAACAGGAATTAGGAGGGCACATAAAGCCGAAGCCGGTGCTTGCTGCTGAAATGATGATAGACTTATGCGAGGACAAGCCTCAATCATGCTCTAAGCACGGTTGCTTCATGCATGTGCATGGTTCAAACATGTAGTGGAGAGAAAGTCGTCTGCTTCTTGCGCACGAGTTGCGGTGACGTCAGAAAGGCGCCGAGTTCTGATTGGCTCTGATTGAAGGATAGTGGGTAGACCTCGAAGCAAGCTGCCTTGAGGTCTTTCCGCTATCCTCATGCAAAACCAATCACAGCTCGGCGTTCTGACGCCACCACAACCCCCGCAAAAAAGAAGCAGACGAACTTGAACTCCGCATAAAGAACAATGTTGGGGGACCGTCGTCCAAGAACGAAGCACGCTTCAGGCAGTGTCTGCAAATCGTCTTTTGTATGATGCACTATTATAGCAATATGAACGCGGCTTGAGGCAATAAAGGTAATAGAGTGGTGGCGCAGGCGAGCTGGTGTAAGTTTCCCTTTTTTCTTAAAACACCTGCCACCGAGTGGAGAGGATTGAAGCAACCAACGTTTGTGACGTTGGTTTCGGTCTTATATTACTCGCCGTTTCTACTTTGGTTGGTTAAAGTTTCTCCGCCCAGAAGGTGTTTTAGGAAAATAGTAAATCAATGGAGGCGAAAACTTCTAAATGAGACAACAGGCCAAAGTGAAGTTGTTGGGCTCCATCCTGTCAAACTCCTCGAATTTGTTTTTTTTTTCCCAGCCGACATTTTTGTTTCGTCAACAATAACGAGGGTGGAATTTACCCAGAGTGTTTAACTACACCGCGCTTATAAATCACGTTTTTTTTGTTTTTTTTTTTTTTGCTTTCTTCGTTTGCCTTGGCGGTGGGAGACAACACCTGAGGTGGGATTTACACATGTCCGCGCTCCTTGGTTTAGAAATGAAACTACACTCATTTTAAGCACAAATAACACTGAAAAGTTTTAGTAGATCGCTCCGATACCTCAGTAACGATATACTCGATACTCCGCCGACGTCTTTGCGCATGCGTGGTATCGTTATAGGGTATTGTTATCGGAGGTACCGAAGCGATCTACTAAAACTCACCAAATGACTCAACCGTGTGGACTCTTTGAAGCCATATTCGTTTATGACGCTTTCGATGGAATCATGGCGCGATTTATGAAGCACGCGAGAAGCATACGAGTCAACATGACGCGTGGATAAAACGCACATTCGAGTTTTGGAAAAATTGTCTACGCTTCGTAGCGACCTTCCTGTTTCATTCTGTTACAATCGGTTCATTCCGGTTGCATCGACTATCGCGCTGCCAACATTAGGAAAACCGCGAGGACATGCCGACAATAAAGTTATCGGCTGGGGCCCTTCTCTTGCATCAAGTACGTGTGCACACGATGCGTGAATACTGATTCATGATAACGTAATACCACATCTTCACATAAGAGATCATTACTCTAGTGTACGCACACCGGTACCTACGGTATCAAGAAAATAAAGAGAGAAAAAACGCGCCTGCCGTAAAAACAGACGGTTACATTGACGCAACCTACATTCGAACATCGAAATGACCCACCCGCAACACAGCTCGACGGAAGAGAGCCGGTTCTCCGCTTGCCTCAAACGATCGTCCTCACGATGCGATCTGGCGGAGGCATAAACCATCCGCGACATTCCAAACGGAAATCATACGGGGGAGGCAAAAGTGGTCGCAGGTTTTCCGGATTTGCGATTCCGATGCAAGGAGGACGAGCCACACAATCAGTCAGACCACGACGAAAAAAAAAAAAAAACTATTCGGGGCTCGCGCGGGGGGAGACAGTGAGGGCCTCCTTTGGCAAACAGGAGACGGAAAACGTTTGCCGCCATGATCGCTTGTTTTGTCGCCGTCTTCAAACACAAAGTCTGCGCGCTCGCTGGCCAACTCTAGTGTCCTTCATATAACCTACATCTTACTTCGATGTTACGGAGGCACACATACACGCACGCGCGCCCCTTACGCGAGTCAAGTCCGGGTTCAACGCACTCTCCCGTATGTGCGGCTCTTTGCGCTTCTTATTGTGTGTGTGTTTTTGTCTTTTTTTACATCTCCGCGGTGGTCTTGGGGATTCACCTGACATCCTATTCGACGTTCCAGCTACGCATGCCAATATCTCACTTGCTGCAAATCATCCGGCTGTGTCAAGGCTGTATGCCCAGTTTGACTCACGGTACCGTCATGCTATTTTGTTACTATTTTTACCATGTTGGAACTTAACCCGAGACTGGGGTAGAAATAGGAAACTTAAAAGTAGAAGGGACAGAGACAAGTGAAGAAGAGAACGTCTCAAACGCAGCTAAAAGATTTATTTAGTCCCACATCCTTATATACTACTCACAACCACAAGGTCACCCAAACACTCAACATGCCCCTTTGGTAAATATCCACCAGCTCGCCTGTACCTTAACCGTTTTTATCACTATTTTTATTTCGTTTTGTTTGTTTTTACTTTGCTTAGTTTTATTTATTTTTTTTTGCAAGTTTTATACTCTTTGATTCGTATAAATGACAATACCTCTTTTTTTTTTAAGTTGTAATCTGTCTTACTTTGATTAAGAAAGCCTGACTGACCCGAAAAGGAGTTTATCGTATTGCTTCTTGGTTCCCAATCTCTCGTCGTTCTTATAAGTAATTTACAGCATAAACTAGTTCTAAGTTTTCGTAGCTTCAGGGAGGTCGGGCTCGTACATAAAGTCCTTTCGGCACTTCGGACAGATAAAAACCTCGTAAAGGCAGCGAGATCAAAAGTGCACACCGAAAAATTAAAGTCAGTCGTCCGAATGACGTAGCAGAAATCGGTGACGTCGCAAGCCATTGCAGTCCTTGACGTCCGTCACAGCGACTAGGCTATGGGCGGCTGCGACAAACTTCCCCGACTGTCGGCTCCGTGCTACATGCATATATACACCTTGGCATTGAGGAAACCGACGAGTCCTGAATTCTGCGCCAGGGACATTTGACTTACAAAACCCCGCCGCGATGATGGACGTCTGGTTCTGACGACACATTTGCGTCGGGCGACGGCATCCCGATAACGACGCGTCTTTAGCTACAAGTAGCACACGTCGTCGTTCGTATAGAACCGTTACAATGACACGGCTACATAACAAAAAGAAATCCGCAGACATTGTAACTACGAAATCAGTCTACAACGCCAGGTGTTACACCTCGCACTGGCGCTACAGTTGCTGACTGCATACGTCACCTTTTCGAAATGTTGGCCAACGCAACGCCCCGCACATTTCACTAGCACGCACCAGCGATTCATGTACCTATGAATTTCGTTATAAAAGAAAAGTCGATCACGAGATTTGTTGTATAAAAATCGGTGATCACGAGATCCTTTATATAAGAATCGTTAATTACGAGTTTCGTCATATAAAAATCGTTGATCACGAAGATTCGTTATTCTAAAGTCGTTGACCACGAATTTCGTTATGTAAGAGTTTCGTTGTGTAAAATCGTTGATCACTAGTTTCGTCCTATTAGAACGATTGATCCCGCGTTTCGTCAGCCAAGAATCGTTGATCAATGCTCGCTTTGTCAAAAACCCCAGACAGCGTTTGAAATTCACGGCACGGATGTTTTGCACGACACACAAAAGACACGGTTTGCCGACATGACGAAAGAATTAGATCCGCGGACGTTCGAAACACGTTGACTTCATTCATGCGTCCAACATATCCAAAGACAGTTTTTGTACGACCAACGTGACAGGACATGAGGAAAAAAAAAAAAAACACGCCCTAGACAGTATTTGAGGACTTCTTTTTTTTATACGATGTATTAGCAGTTTGACCGCGGCTTAGGGTTAGCGGTTAACAAGCAACCCTCCCGAAGAAGCGCGCGAAGTAGAACGGTACCTGGCGGCCGGTCTCAGAGTTGCGCTGGAGCGGCGGCGGCGTCGGCCCGTCGAAACCGGCACATTTAATCCGAGCGCGCAGGAAGAACGTCTCGTGTGCGTGTGCAGGAGGAAAAAAAACACTGCGTCGAAAAGTCGGCTGGGCCGGGCCAGACGACCGTTTGCACGTTCTCCATCCTTTCCACGCGCGGGCTCTCCGTCCAATTGTGTGTCACGGGGGGCTCGAAGGAGGCCACAGAGCGTCGATACGAATCGCATCTACGTCGAGATAGGCTTTCGTCCGGTGGTCCGGCGTGGGCCTCGAACATCGACACTGGATTATAATCCGGTGACTCAACGCCGTTTCTTTTTTTTTTTTTTTTTTTTCCCTGTATCAATTGGATCTACACCCAATCTCGAAAACGGATCAGTCCTAATCTTTAGATTGGAGCGTACGCCTTCCGCGATTACAAAGCCAAATACCGTCCAGTGTTGTTTTTTATATATATATATATATATATACTTTTTTTTTTTGTTGTGCGTGTATGTGGAGTGCTACGTCTCGGAAGGCTTTCGAGTTTAACCAAATTATCCGAGGAAGTTTACCAATAAGGGTGTCGTGTGTAAGCAACACACACCGACCGCTGGCGAACTTTCCTTTCAAATTGTTTTCTGGGGCACCTTGGCCTCGCGCATTAATTTAATGTAATGACGCCGGTGCTTACGTGGCTCCGATGCTTACGATTGGCACTTTAATGCCGCAAGGCAGAGAGTAAAATAGTGATCGCAATAAAACGTGACTTTTTTTTTTAAATGATTGATTTTGCAAAACTATACTACTTTCTGAGTGCAACTTTCCGCCTATCGACAAGGGATGCACGTCTAGAAGGGAGAAAACAAAGAAACACTGACCGACATTTTATAAATAAGACCTGAGCACTGCCTCTAAGTTCCCTCACGCGTCAACACATTCGCCCTTTCACAGACGAATGGACCATTTTAGAGAGTCGCCGGTTGAGGAGGTTTGGGCATGAAAATATGCGAACACGTGCTCAAGCCAACGCGGGCACTCCCTCCACGACGGAAGCAAGATCCGGCTGGGCTCCCCCAAAGTCTCTTTTGTTCCTTCTTTGGCTTATCTTTTCGCCCTCAAACTCGCTTTGGAACGCTCCTTCCTAATCCGCGCATTGTTCACGTGTTTTCATATCAGAACCTCTGGCGACTTTATAAAATTGTCCATCGGTTCAAGAACAGTTTCCGATCCAAAGAAGTTGACTTCGGGCGAGATTTATGACGAACGCATACCCCTTTTGCACGGCGCAATGAACCATTTTCGGAAACCGCCGGTAGAGGAGGTTCTGGTATAAAAAGAAAAATGTGTGAGTGCGTGCTCTAGCGAGCGCGGGCACTCTCTCGACCAAGGAAGCTAGATCTTGCTGGCTCCACTGAGCAACAGTGACCTACATTAGGCTCCCGCAACGTCTGTGTTGTGCGCACTGTGGACCTTTTTGCCCTCAGAGTTCGTTCTGAGACTCTCCTTACCCCTCCTTTCTAATTCGCGCACTGTTTCATCCTGGTAATCTTCGAACCCCGTTTTCCGCTAGGTGGCGCCTGTTATTTCTAAAACTATTGATTTTTTTCTCTAAAGCGTTGCTACAAGGTGTCTCGCTTTTTTTTTTTTATGGTGGCATTGTTTTAGAGTGGCGTGGAACGAACTTAATTTATTATCCTAATCGCTCATCCATCCGCCATATTCTAAATAGGTGCTGCCATCTGGGTGCCTGACTGGGTTCGAGATAAAGTGGCCAAAAAATATACCGCTTGCAAGTTTTCTCCGATTCGTTCGACGTCGGCCACATCCTATTGACTCACTGAGATACTGGGATCTCTGAAACATCGCTTTAGTCCCCATCGTAGAATATCTTGGGCCCCCAAGTCTATACACCAACTCATGTTTACAAACAAACCGGAGCGCCCGGAGCGCCCTTAGCGGACGCGACCGGCGCCGCGCATGCGCGATGGGGGTGTGGGCAAGAAGCTCGCCGTCGCCCATAAACCCACCATTGAAATGCGATGTTGTCGGCATCAGTGTGAGTCCCCCTGCCCTTTTTTGCGTTCGAATTGTTGGTTCTACGTCTTCCTGGCGATGTCTGACTATCTTGAGCGGCGTCTGCGAAATTACCGAGGCTCGTTACACCGCAAAACTTCGCGTGAATAATGTGACATGTGGCGATTCATTCCGCGTGGACGCCGCAGAATGTAAGCTAAATGCCTGATTCGCATGATGAGATTTCGCTCGCCATTTTCAGTCGCGACGCCGCTCGATCTGCAAAAGCGTGAACCGTAGCTGAGATGGTCGACGTCGATACTGAATATCGCAAGCAGATTCGGACCAACTGAATTAGGTATAACAAGTCGGTGATGGGTAACAATGATCAACATCTCCTTGTATCTACTGTTTACATCGAGCCTGCTTACCAACCTTCAAAATTAAGTCTTTTGAGGCCTGCACTTACTTCTTATCGCAAGTACCGGGCCAACATTTGGTCTACGGACCGGCGCCGTCTAAGAGAGCAGACGACAAGCAGAAACGTTTGAAAGAGCAGACGACAGTTCAAACAGTCAGGCGGCTGATTGAACTTGAAGACGCACTGGACGTAGTCCGCAGGTGGTCCGCACAACTTGACGGTTTTCTGGAGTTCATGTTGGAACAAAACAAATAAATCTGATGACCACAAGTATATATCCGTGAATTCAACCCAAAGTGCTTCCCGCCCAAGCAATCGTTGTCCGACGGCGTCTGCTTTTCTCTTTTCACGGCACATATCCAGATTCTCGCACGGACCGAGCACGTGAAAACAGACCTTCAAACCTCTCTCGACACTTTTGGTATGGCCCCAGTCGCGGCGTTTTGACGAGAAGGCAGGTTTTTGTCCCATTTCTTTCAAAACAACGCAGGAATACACGTCTGGCATGGGGACTTCTGCCCACAGCCCCAGACCGGAAGTGCAACCGACGCGCCACCACCGCGCCGTGACGTCACAGAGATGAGTTCGTGTATACAAAGAAGCCATCTTCCCTCTCTGCTCGGACAGCAGAAACAGAGTGAGGGCGCGTAATCCACTTACTCCCAAACCCATATTTCTAAAAAAAAGAAAAAAAAATTGGATTGGGCTTTCGACATTCCTTCATGAGCAATAAAGTTGCTCCAGCATCGTTTCTTTCATCCGCATTCAAGTCCTACCCTTGAGGCTTGACGTGCAAAAGGACTCTCTTTAACAAACAAGACACGGGCTTTCTTCATCTTAAATCTTATTGTCTCGGGAGGCAGAAGGATAATTTGGCCCGAGAGGAACGCAGGCGCTTCCTGTTGTGAATGTCCAAATAGGGTCGCCCTCGGGCCGCAGACAATCGTCGCAAAATGTATGGTGTCTACCACAGGAGATAATGGGCGCCTTCATGGGCGAAATCTGCGCACTTGCGAGCGTCATTGGACGGATTCTTGGACAAATATCTCACATACCATCCCATGACGAGAGAACAACAAAAATAAAAAACACAAGTTAATGAAACAAAGGAACGCTCCAAGAATGCAATCTAAGATCAACTTGGCAAGTAGTAAACCCATCGCGATGACGAGCAATTTCTTTCGGTAGGCGCTTCCGGTAAAACTCTGTAAACCTGGAGCGTGCGTCTTATGTAAATCTCGTTACCCAGCCGGACAACGTTATGAAGAGAAAAGAATTGCAAACGGCTGCTCCTCCTTTCTTCGCGCTGCGAACATTTTTTTTTTTTTTTGTGCGCATTTCTTGTTGCGTGCAAACGAGGAGGAAATTTTGTCACCTCTTGGATATTTCTCACCCGCACTTAGCGAAGACGTTATGCGCATTGAAGTGCGCACTATCAACAAACAGTGTCAAGGTTGAGTGTTCGCGCTCGGAAAAAGAAAACGCAATCACAACGCTCGTCGTAGCTAGCGGTCTCTTGTGGCCTCACTCGGAAGGACCCTACGAGACATCTACATCGACTATCATTTTTATTTTTTTTTTCCCCGGGCCATCCTCCCAGCATCCTTTGGAGTTAGGTTTCCCGCTGGACAGAGCGACCAGTCAGGGTTAGCAAACGACCTTTCTCACTTCCGATCCGTAAGGCTGCTTTGTCTTGTTCTGCTGTCTAACATCCCGAACCGATTTATTTCATGAAGTGAATAGGCTGGTAATGGCATCCGTAACGTTCTCGATGGCTGAATAGACCCTTTTCAAAATCCCGTCAAACAACATTAACGGTTGTCCTTTTTGTTGTATTTGCTTGATTTTTAAAGTTCCGCATGGTAGTATATTTCCCTGGCCCGGTGATGGTTACAGAGATGTAGAGGGAGAGAAATTGGGTATTTAAGTGGGGAAGGAAAGCATTTCTTCAGGCTATACCTGTTTTCACCTCAAGAACCGAAGTAAAACAAGTCCGGCTCCTCGCGGAACATTACTAATTTCCCCCTTTATGTGGATAATGAAGACATAAGTAGGTGAATTTTAGATTAGATATATGTTATCTTATCAAGACGTACACGTTCCAAACGCCAAAAGCATCGCTTTTTCCTCCGACAACCGAATCTCGTAAGAACTATTTCGCGCCGCGTAGGAACAATGCGCAAAACTTACTTTTTTCTTGAGGTGAAAACAGGTATAGGTGGCGCCAGCTACCGACCTCTACAAGGACATAGCCAATATCATCCATCCATCCAACCATGGAAACGAAGCGTGGGATTGGATCCGAGTCCTTACCGACCGCTGATGCAGCCTTCGTGCCCAATACATGTTCAGCGTACGTGTCCAAGCAATCGCGGACTCGGAAAATTAGCGCAGCGGGTGCTAGATGGCGCACACTTTTGAAAAGTGTGAATTGGGGCGAGATTTCACGTCTCCTGAAAAACCCAGACAAACACCCTTTCTGAGTGATTATCGATCGGAGATTCCGACAAAAATCATTTATTTGAAAAACAAGATTGGTCCTCTTGGCACTGATATGTGAAATCAATAAAATAGTGTGAATATTTTAGCATACCCGCATGAAGCGCCATGCCGTTCACACTCTTGCGACCGAGTAAGACTGAGAGAGACCAGACCGGTTTTTAAGCTTTTTGCGACTTCTTAGGACCGGATGCGCTGCAGCGGAGCTGGCCCTAAGAGATCGCAAGAGGCTTAAAAACCGGTCTGGTCTCTCTCGGTCTTACTCGGTCGCAAGAGTGTGAACGGGCCTTTAGGACTGTAACACTGCGCACATCGGTATGAATTCAAAAACTAGTCATTAACCATCACGTACATCTTTCACCCATTAACTTTGAAACGCAAACGCCGCGTGGGCTAAACAATAACAGTTTCCGTGGAACCAACGTATCCGGTAGGAGTACCAAGCTAGGCCTAACTGGCGGCCGGAAACAAAAATAGAACTTGCACAGTACCTTGTAGGCAGACTACCGGACGTTTCCTCTCTGATCCAGAAGAAAATCAGCACGGCCACAAAGAACACCGGCGAAAGTCGGGACCAAAGCCCGATTCTCGCGAAAGAACACCGCCAAGAGCGAACTTTTCGCAGAGACACTGCGAACGCTAGATCCGAGACCATTCTGACCAACTTTCTTTTCTCCGAGTCGCCACCAGTTCCCTTTCTCTCTAACGCTGTTCCCTTCCAGCGAAGATTGCAGAAGAAACGTCATAACAGGGCCCTGAACTAGGAAGAGACAGCGCCGTTCGAAGAGGAAGTAGAAACGCTTCAGACTGAATGGAGAGGAGGACAACACAAAAACAAAATCTGCCACTTCCTTAGTGTGTTCCGGGCAGCGCGAGTGAAAGATTTCGGTACTCGAGGGCTTGAAGCACTCGGCTTGCAAAGAAGCCAGAGGTGGACGCGACACGAGACTCAAAAAAACACGGAACACTCGGGGACCGCGCCGCTCGTGACCGTCAAGACTGACAGCTGGCAAGTGTCAGATGGGACAACCCGAGTTGCTACTCCATCTTGCATCGAAGCGGCGAAGCGCGTTTATTTTGGGAAGACCGGCGAAGCAGGAACGAAAGTAGGCCAGTTCCTGTGTCCGTGGAGCAGAAAGGTCCGCGAATAACCGGCGATGCCCCTTTGCTTTCCCGCGCTTTTTTGGAAGGCAAGAATTGACAGGCACTCTTCGATCGCACGGTGGGGGGTCTTGTGGTACTTGTTAGCTATATTCACTGGCAGGGTGAGAACGACAGGGAGGTCTTTCAGTTGTCCCAACTCCAGCCGGAGTTTCCTGGAATCTATGGCACTGTGACATCTCGTGAGCTTTGAGGGTGCGTGAACGCGCAGTCGATGCACGACGGTAGGCAGCGAGCGCTTGCATGGGTGCCCGGCAACCGAAAGAGACGCCCGCCTGCTGTTCTTTTCCTGTCAGTGACTGTAGCCCGACGCGTCGCCGGCTCTGGAGCAACTCAGAGTACCGAACGAGATGCAGCGTGTAACCCACGTGTCATTCCGATGCACCGCTGAATATTCAAATCACCAAGCGTTTTTGACCATGTTGAATTAACCTGAGACTGGGGTAGAGAAGAAACATCAAAACGTAGAAACGATCAAACTTCTACGTTTGGATGTTTCTTCTCTACCCAGTCTCAGGTTAATTCAACATGGTTAATATTCACCAGCTCGCCTGCACCCTTACGATTTTGTCTATAAGCGTTTTTGGTGTATAATAATTCGGAGCCACTTGAAGTTCTGGCTATGCTCATTTAAAGTAAGAGGCGAATGCGCCTTTTTTTTTTGGAAATAAATGGTGCCACTTATGTGTGCGATTGGGGTCAAGATTGAGTGACTAGAAAGCAACGCGCTCGCCAACTTCCCCGATCCCGAAAACGTCACCTAGATCCTGTTGGCTTATAGAGGGCGCCGTGACCTAGATACGACTCCCCCTTTGGCCCTGAAGTTGACACAAAGAGCCATCTTCCCTCTCTGCTCGGCCAGCAGAAAAAAAAAGGAAGATACCAAATTGATTTACTCTGGAAACCATATTTCCGAAAAAGGTCCATTATCCATCCCGGAAGAATGGTTTTGCATTGAATCCTTGACTCTAAATTGACATCAAATGATCATCATTAAGAGAGGCGACCAGTGGAAACAGTTTTCCCTCGGCGTGCAGCTGAAGCTGCAGTTTGAGCTACAAGACCGAAGAGATCCAATCCGGGTGGCCACAGAAGCATGCTCATCGTTTGTTGTAGTACATAATCTCCATTAGGTCAAAGCTTGTATACAGTATACGGCATCTCAGAACGCAAGCAATGAGAAATGCAATACTCACGTGTGTAGAGACATGGAGAAAAAATGAGCAAAGGTGACCGAATCCCTCCCGTGCGTTGCAACCAAACTGCGCCCACTCGAACCGTCACCAATCGAAAAAGTCCTCCTTGTCGCGTCAAGTTGAGTATTCCCGTAGGCAAACCGAACGCAGCCGGGATCGAACGCCTCGGATTCTCTTTTGAAGTCCCGGAGTGCGCTGCTCCCGCATAAAAGTGCGCTCCAGGGATGGACCGCTGACGACAACACATACGTAACAGGTTTGGCGCCGAACGTCATGCGCGTCAGAGACCAAGCTGGCCGAACCTTGCAAGAAGATGAGCCGAGTGCGCGGAGAGAATGAAGCCGGCCAGATAGAAAGAAATAATGAAAAAAAAAAGCCAAGGTCCCCTTTTTTTCTACGGGGCAGAAGAAGAAGCTGACCTTCAGACGTCCGGTTTCTCTCCCAGAGAGCGAGGTCGGAGATTACTTTTTTTTTTTTAGATAAAAAGCTGCGGCTACCGTTCCCCTCACCTTGCCCGTATTCTGCTCAAAGACGAAAGTTTGTGGTCAAACACACACACACGCCCCGAAGTGAGGAACGCATTCCGAAGCGCGAACCAAGGTAAAGTTCCAGGGTGCAGGGCCGATGGCCTATGATGCCAGCGAACTCTGCGTACCCGGAAAGCTGTTCGAAATACTAACGAGATGAGTTCGGCTTAGAGGAAAATATATTGCCCATTTATGCCATTATGATCGTGTTAACAGTCGTGGTCGGTAACGCCCGCGGAAATTGTTCGCGCAACAACCCGGCGGTTCAGGCTTGCGGAAGACGTTCCCCGGACATTTCGTCGAACGCCGTTTCATCGAAAAAGTGTACGCTTCATCGAACGCAGTTTACGCGAACTGCTGACGGCCGATTCGTCGAATTTTTCATTCCCTTTCGTTATAGTACGGCAGGTGCCTCCCCGCACGCAGGTATTTTGCCAAGTAATGACAACACTTACGTTCCATTGCACATTCCTTTTTTTGTGACTTGAAAGTAGAGGCGCACTGCCTTCGGGTGAGAGCGCGCAGCTTTGACATAGGACAGCAACGGGTCTAGGTTGTTTGGGCTGTGCGGCTGAAGTTTCGCCGCGCATACGCATCGCCACTCCTCCCCCTGGCGAGGCGCGCCGATACTTGTTAGAAGCACGAGGAGCAGACGACGCGAGAGGCTGGTGCGCTTGTCGTGCTGGATTCGTGCTTCGTAAAGTAATGTACCGAATGCAAAAGGTACCCAAATGTCACAGCATCGTATTAAACAGAAAGGTATTCGCCTCCCGAAAAGTTCTGTTTGGTTCCTGGGAGGTGATTCAAGAAAGATCGCCAGAAGCATGAATCGCCAGCTGTGCGGAGGACAGGTTTAATTATTGTTTCTCTATCTTGTCGCGTGATTCAGTAATGCAGCTACGCTTGCTTGTCACATTAATAGGAACTTTTCATAGGTCACACGCGAGAGCACGCAGGGGTTTTGCGTTGCTTGGGTGTGGTATGAGCTGGCGCCCGTGGGGCCCGCAATCCGACACTGACGTTCTACGATAAGTCCCAATGTAATAGCTACGATGGTTCCCCGTGGCTGTCTACAAACAAAACCCGAATATGCAGTTACCATTTTTTTTATAAAAGACTTTAAATTTGAGAACCGAGCTCACTTTGCTTACCCGCCCATTTTGTTCCCCGATGTTAACAAGAGAAAGCGGGTAAGCGGCGACAGATTTGGGGAAAAATTGGACAGATAATCGTAGCCCCTATTGCGTACTGACTTGAGCGCATAATTAAAAAGAAATTGACGACTGTATTCTAGTATTTTTTATATTATTAAAATGATGTATTTAACCTACAACAGGCATAATTACTTTCCAAGGAACTCTAAAACGCCAAAGCCGGACATTTCTCGGTCAACCAATAAGAGTGTGTTGGCAATTTTAGATGTATAAATTGAAAGCACAATAAAGAGGACGAGGACGGGGCACGTCACAAAGGCCTGTAACTAAACATTCGTGACTGAAATTTAAAATTAAGTAATCTTCTCTTGCAGAGAGAGAGAGTGAAGGAATATTGACGATCCTCTCCTGGCATTCGAGATATATCAAGTTTAATTGTACCTAAACAGCATACAAAACAAATAGTGACGCAAAATGTTTTATTTGTTGTGAACCGGAACAGTGTTCAAAATTATCATTCTGCGGTCACATAAACTATAAGTTTAAAGAAAGGAGACGCTTTACAACGCAAATGCAAGTCGATTGGAGATCCCTCTCTTCCCTAATAAAATTAAAAGTGGGTTATTGACGCACGTACATGAATTGCGATTCTACCACTTTGACGGCAGCGACAGATGCGCGCAAACACAGCAAGGTGTTGCGGAGTATAGTAATATATATATATATATTTTTTTTTGTTGGACCCGCTCAAAATAAAAGCGGAGGCCTTATTGACGTACCGTTTCGGTTTTTCATTAGAACTTGTCCCAGTGTTGCGATCAGCCTCATCATTGACTTCATTCGGATGAATTAGAACAGGCGCAGCATGCTTCCATCAGCCGGTAACTCCGAGTTTCTAAGATAACTGACCTGAGTTCAAGGTGTGTATGCGACAGCGCAGCTGTGTGCGAAAAGACAATTTAAACAATATTGCATCCCCATCTTTGTCCGCATAGCCCTGACTTTGAAGAGCTAGCGAAACCATAAAGAAAAAGAGCATTTATCTCGAGTCGGATGTTACAGTCGACGCTGTCTTGCACTTGCGAGACACACTTCGCAAACGACAAATATTCCTATGCCAGGATTATTTGCTCCACGCCGGAGACCTGACACACAGGCAACCTTTCTTTGTGGAGGTTCGCCTCACTAAAAAATGATCACAGTTTTTTAACAGACAGAAAGCTTCAACGCGGTGCCTGCCATTGCAACTGGCAGCGCGATGGGTACGAGCGAACGGCTAAGTTGGGCGAATTTGGGCCACGGCGCGGCGCCACTGGTATTGCTCCAGCGCGCCCCCTGGCCCAGCCGAACGGTCCTGATGAAAAACGAATTGGGCGGGTGAGCTTGTAGCCATTCTTGGTGGACACTGGAAAGCCCGAAACTGCAGAAAACAAGGAAGTCTTCAAAACGTTATCTCGTAAGCCTTGGAATCGAAACCTATGTCAACTTGGAAACCAGACAAAGGGTTGTCGATTTCCCAAGCAGGGAACGTCGCAGAGCATAAGTAACGATGTAAACTACACGTTGTGGAACCGAAAAGAATGTAGGCGGCAAATTTGAAACCAGAAGAACAGTACACTTTGCAACCAGGAGGGTATGAGAAACGTCAGCGCGTTGTCATTGTTACGCAGTTGAAGTTGCGGCTTAGTCAGCTGTGCCTGCCAAGCGTTTGTCGTTATCATACGGAAAGCACAATGAAACGTACTTCCATAGTTGCGGTATTCGGGCACTCAAAATAACAAAAAAAAAATTGTGCTGCTTGTATGTTTAGACGGCCTTGATGCTAGCACGCCTCAACGGGTGACTTGTCTCTTAGCTGTCGATGAGAAATTGAGCCAGTGCAGTACAACCGCTAACCTTGGGTATTTAACATGTACCATGCATTAGTGATTACACGAACGCGTGCCGGTGCGAAACTCATCCAGATCGAAACGGGCAGGGGGTGGGGATCGAACCCAGGATGTTCTGCAGCGGAAGCTCTCGCTCCCCGCTCCGAGCTGGGACACTCGAAGCGCCCACACCGGGTGTGGGCGCTTCGAGTGCGCATAAATCAAATTTGCGTGAGGCGAAGCTTGTGAGCATGCGCAGTGCCGTCAGAAGCGCCACCATGTGAACATTAGAAGGCCGTCCTTTTTTTAAGCTGTACGTGACCATACCGTTTCCTTTTTTTTTTTTTTTTAGTTGAGGCACAATGGTATTCTAAGATTGAACAACGCCAAAAGATGAAAATTCGACAGATTCATGAAAATTATTACAAAAAAAAAGCAAAGCGCGTTGGTGACAGTTCACCCTGAGGAAAGCTTGGGGCCGAAGGTCGTAAAAATTGTACAAACACGCTAGGAAGAATATGTATATTTGACCAGGTGAACAGGATGAGATAACATGTCGCCGGAGTTCCCCGTGTAGAGCTAAAAACTTGAAAGATAGCCGAGTCTTGGACATGGACATGAGATCCAAGTGGAATGAAGTGGCCTTAAAAGTATCCAGTAATTTCCGCACATAATTAATCTGTAGACAGCTTCTTAGCAGACGGAACACCTGCTAGAGCCAGTGGGACTTTTTTCTGCAGGTGGTCCGATATCCTCGAGGAAAACGACGCGTGAACAAAGCCCATCTTTTCCATGATCAGTGAATTCCGCCCGTCGTTCATCTATAACGTGCCTTGCGATCTCGAAAACAGATTAGTAGTGTGAAGGCTGACTGCACGAAAATAATTGATGATCCTCACATTTTTTCTATAAAAAATAAAAACCTACACAGAATCATGACGAAAATTATCTCTGAAGAAATGGAACAAGAGGGACAAAGGACAAACACAAATCTCCATTTTGGAGATTTGTGTTTGTCCTTTGTCCCTCTTGTTCCCCTTCTCCGGGGATTATTTTCGTCATTCTTGTCCAGCTCGCTTACACCTTTGCATTTAATTGCATTATAACAAAATCATGCTGTTACAGAATCACATTCACAACTTTTGACGTTTGAATGTGGAGTCTTTCAACCATTATATGAGAGACGATGTTTGAGGCGTCTTTAATTAGAGCTGTAGATGGGGTACGACTTAGGCCGGTCGTGGGTCTCTCGCAAAGAAGTATTCTGGGGCATCTTGTCTAATAAGAAGTTTTCCTCCGAACACAGCCAGTCGGTACACAATGTCCGCTCATATTGAACTCGGCAGGAGGCCGCGGGATTGGACCCAAACCGACGTGCTACTAAAGTTGGAGGGTGAAAGTAGCTGACGTTAACCATAAATCCGCGGTCACACTGCGAATACATGCATCATACAAAAGACATTGTGCAGACACTGGTTTAGGCGTGCACTTTCCTTGTATGCCGGTTTTGTCACATGAGTCGTACAAACACTGTCTGAAAACAAGCTCGAAGAATATTCGAAGCATATTCGAAGCATGTACGAATCACACTTGCTTCAAACGCGCTTGAGGTACGTCCGCAGAAGTTCTGTCATCATGTCTGTGGTGAAAACCGTCTGGCTTTAGTATAGTGTACGAGCAATGTAATAATAATAATAAGAAGAAGCAGAGTAATAATCGTTTACGTACTATGTGACTGCGGCTTTTAGGGAGTCACACTTGAAGACAAGCAAATTAGACTAAAAGTAAGAGGTGTTTGAGTATGGTAAGTGCGCGAAGCGTGCCAATAAAGTTGTAGCTTCGAAGAAGTCTAGTATATAAAGCGCTGCATTGTTCCTAAACGTAATTGCGAACCGCTAAAAAAAAAAAAAAG
Organism: Ixodes persulcatus; assembly: GCA_013358835.2. Taxonomy (NCBI): domain Eukaryota; kingdom Metazoa; phylum Arthropoda; class Arachnida; order Ixodida; family Ixodidae; genus Ixodes; species Ixodes persulcatus. The sequence continues at coordinate 66,917 of JABSTQ010002900.1, forward strand.
CGGTGTTTTGCATTTGCAGGTAAGCAGATGACACGGCCGTGGCACGAAGACGCTAAAAAAAGACACCTTGAATCTGTAAAAAAAAAACAAAAAAAAACAGACAGGAGACGACGTTTTAAACAAACTTTCTTCTTGTTTCGTCAAAATAATTTGAGAGAGTTTTGTTTTAACCAAATCGTCGCTCATCTCTAGTATCTCTCTATCTTTTTTTTTTCTTCATTTTCAGTTGCCTATTTTCCTTTTTTTCTTTCAACTAAGTAAAAAAACATTATTTTGTGTGGATGTTTAAAGAAAGGAAAGTCAGTCAGCATCAATGGGCGTCCGTGGAGTCCCCGCTGACGGTGAGGAATTTATCGAGTGCAATACCACTATAGACCAGTTCTCTTTTTTTGTGGCGTTTGCTATGTTGAATTCTGACGTATACCTGACTTGGACCAAAATAGCACATCACTTTATTTGCCGAGTGAAAGGCGCTAGATTCGAAGGGGTCCTTGCCAACAGTTCTATATTTCTCTTGGCTGTACCTTTTTATTGCGGCTATGGCTAAACTATTCACTTTAAGTTTCGTCGCCCAACCCAACTATACGTACGTGAGCAGTAAACTTGCGAGTTCATCTGTTCTCTGCAATCCAGCACATTGTTAGTCAGGTCGTCGACCTGCTTTTTCACTGTGCCTTTATGCATTAGCCTCTTCATTAGTATCAGCGGGTGCGCCCAGTACAGCCGTAGACATCCGTAGTTCTCCCCCAGTCGTTTCGCCGCCGAAACTGGCCGAACGAAGAACATGATCGGATGAAAGTGTTCGTAAAAACGTCCACAATTTAAACTCGTCACAGCGTCGTAGTTCTCATGGTGGCCCATTGCCACGGTACCATTGGTTCTGTACCACGAGGTATATATATTTATCTCGCAAAAACTAAGAGAAAACTACATAACACATCAACACAGCCGCGAGCTCGCTGAAACCGAAACGAACCATATTTAATCCACCTTATGACTCCGCGTGTATCAGCGCCCTCTGTCCACCGGTCAGGTAACTACGGAGATGAAAAGATTTATTGAATTGATGAAATTATTTCAAGCTTATGTGGAAAGAATGTCGCGTAAAGTACACGCAGATTGAAAGTTTTCTAGGGCTGCCCAATAGTGTATAGCACGCTCTGAAATTATGTTTTTCTATCAACTCCTTTTCCCTTCGAGAGAAAAAAAAAATGAAGTTTTGCGCATTGTGCAAGCGCCGCGCGAAGCAGTTCTATCAATAAGTAATTTATCATGATGATCTTAACCGGAGACTGGGGCAGGAAGAGGCAGAAAGACGGTAAACTTCCATCAGCTCGCCTGTGCACTGACCGTAATTTCGTTAAGAAGTAATTGTCGGAGGAAGAAGCGATGTTTTTGGCGTTTGAAGCATGCACGTCTTGATAAGAAAACATATATATAACCTAAATTGCACCTATATAGATACCTTAGTTCTCTACATAAATTGGAATCTAGCCGGACTCCTTTTACTACGGCCCTTTAGGTGAATATGAGAATATCTCTATATTTGCCACGTTGTGGAAACCTTGTGTTTGTTTTCCTTTTTTCTCTTCCTACACGACTTCTGCTGTGCATGGAACGAAAGCGTGTGTACGCTTCTAAAGAAACACGAACGTTGCAGCGCGCGCGAACTTTTTCAGCAATGATATCAACCACGCGAACAGCACGATTTTTTTTCTTCTCCTCCTGGCTGTCGTCTCCTCCCTTTCCTTCCTTTCGAGAAGTTGGGGATTGACAACAGCAGCGGTGGCCTTGACGACAGCCAGCAGCAGTAGGGAGTTTTCGTAGACCGCGTTTCCCCCTCCGCTAAAAGGCCTGTCCAAACAGGATACTACAAAACTCACGACTCCGGCAAATCGTGCGGCGCTCCGCTTTCGGCCGTAGGGGGGAAACGTCCCCCCGTTAAAGCTGCCGGAGGGAAACTTCCCCCCCGTCAAATCTCCTCCTCGCTTTCTCCACGGCGGCCTTGCTCTGCTCATCACGTGGGTCCGGAGAGCCACTCAGACGCTCTCTTGGCTCTCGGTCAATCGCTCAAGGCCTCCGCCGTTTTTCAAGTCCCGAAAATGGGAAAGGGAACGACACGAAGGTGAGGAGGCGAAGGCTTTTCGCGCGAGGCGAACGCGGACCAGGGAAAGCAGTAGGAAGGAGGACGCGCAGTCGCCGAGGTGACGGCGGTACGCGAGGAGGTTGGCGAGGTCAGCCAGACGCAGGTGGCGTGTGACGTCAAACCTGACGAGCACCGACGTCAGAGAAAAGTGGAGGAGGCAAGGAGAGAAGTCGTGATCGTGAAAATTTTCACGACTCCTGCAAACATTTTCACGACTCCGACAAATCGTAAAAATTGAAGCGTCCGCTTCAATTTTCACGATTTGTCGGAGTCGTGCGTTTTGTAGTGTCCTGTTTGGACAGCCCTTAAGCCCTCCGCAACGAAGAAGTTTCTACTGCGCCTGCGCGCCGATAGCCTTGACTGTAGAGTTCCGGGTATCGTAGCGGGTTGCAGAGGGCGTTGCGGAATGGCGAAAGCGGTCTACGAAAACTCCCTATAGTCTGAGTGGCTACGTCCTGCCCTACGTCGTGGCTTTGTCAGAGGACTTGTGGTGGCCTTCTGTCCGGTGAAAAGAGTCCCAAAGCGGACCGGGAAGCAAGTTCCGGCCAGCAAGTGCCGTCCACAGCAGAAAACGTGAACTGTGGTGCGCCGAGTCTATAGACAGTCACAGTGGGCACGGCTTCAGAAACACGTCCTGCGTGGTGTGATTCCCTCAGAAAGGAGCCGCAGCTCGCAGACAGTTTAGTGCGGGTCGCATTCTGCCTCTAAGTAAACAAAATAAATCTGCAGTTGATTTCTTCCCGTGAAACTTGGATGTTTCTTATTCCTGAACAGCCCCAAAATCAATGTTTCTCGGAAAGTTTTTTTTTTTTACCGTTTTTTTTATTTATTGGTGAATCTTTTGTATTGACATCTGTCGCAAACCACAAGTCAGGACATACATGTGCGAGTCATGCATGGTCCCAAGACTACCGCAGTTCAATGAAGAGGTCCAGACTGCTCATACCCTGCGTTTTTGTTGGTGTGCGCTCTAAATCACTCGGGGCTCTAGAACAGCCGTCTCTTCTTCGTAAGCCAATGGGTAGGACCAATTTTAAGAAAAAAAAGTATACCTGGAGATAACAGCCTGAAGCACAGGTGGGAAAAAGAATAGGCTGTCTCTGGCATTTCTCAAATGCGTTTTAAATTTCAAGCATTCAGAACGCCTTTGTTCAGGTCTGCCCAAAACTACATTTTATCGCACACGCTACATACCGCCGCCTCACTGACTGTCAATGAACTGGCGGTTGAACCGGGGCGGCCGCTGTGTAATGGCAACTGGCTTACTGTCGCTGCTGAGCCCGGCGCTCTTGTTTCGCAGTCGCGTTCCTTGCTTCCACCTGTTCACCTTGCTGTGCACGCCGTTTCTCCTTCGCCGCTTTGGTGGTGCATAAAGTTCGGAATTAAAGGACTACATAGTCTACGTGTAATCCGCTTACGCTGCAGACAAAAAGTTCCCCGCTTTTAGAGCTGTCGACTTCACGCTCTGTTGAGGCTACATCCAAGGCTATAGAATACAACAGCGGAGCTAATCCTATTAATGCTATCTATTAAAAAAACGAATATATCATGAAAATTTAAGCATGACAAAAGAGTGGCACGTTATTTGAAGAAAAAAAAAAGATTACGAATGTTTGTGGTGCAGAAATCTCAAATATGCTTTTAACGCAAACATAGTTTACGTCAAGTACATGCCCTCGTTTTTCAAAAATGGTTTGTAACGATTTTATTCTATATTACGAACTTTCTGCCACTTTTGATTCGCCTTTCCAGACGTGTTTCAGAGTTCCTGAAACAATGCAGTCAAAGCTGGGACCCCGTACACTCACCCACCTTGAGCGCTTATCAAAGCATTATGCATGCGTACTCTTCACCTATGCACAATCATTATCCTCCCCCCCCCCCCCCCCCGCAATGCTTCTCCTCTTCAATAAGGGACTCTGATACAGTACAAAAGAGGTATAAGTTGATTGATAACCTTAGCGAATGGCAGTACAATCTAACAAGATTTCCGCATCGTCCTAGGGAGGTAAGGGCAATCTGAGTTATTATGCAACACGGATGGGAAAGTTTCCTGGGCGATTCGGGGTTTAGTAATCACGACGAGGCAGGTACACAGTCTTTGTCGTTTTCGTTCTCCTAAGTAAATTGTTGTGCCCGTTCTTATCACTCTTTGATGGCATTCCTCAGATAACCGGAACCTTCTTGAGCATCTCGGGTTTGGCGCCAGCATCAAATGAATGCTCATGCATGCGCGCTTTAAAAACGGCCGCCATCTCTACGCCGAGAATGTTTCCTTCAGGGTCCACAGAGAACGCTAGAAGACGTTTAAGCCAATCCAAAGCCGTTTGACTGCAACGTGACCTTGAGGAAGGACACAGCATCACTCGGGATATATAGTCACGTGATTTGTTCACGGCGCTGGATTAGCTGATATGGCTCGTAGTAGCGAAGACGCAGCTTCGTCTCCTGCGCAAAACTTCTGAGTACGCTATTCTTAACCTCCCTGATACCGACCTGTTCGACGGCGCCTGCAAAACAGCAGACAGTGCTTTCCTTTCCCGCAGGAATCTGTTACTGGGCTGGTGCTCGTATTTTGGGCGTTTTGTTTTTTACGGAAAAGCACGAACTGCTAAATTTAGCGGGGAAGCTTACACGCTATATTTAAGGGGAAAAAACCACGTATTGCTGTATCGCCGAAAATGTTTAAACAGCAGCATTTGTCGACCGAAAAACAGCGTTGGGTTTACGAGTGTACAGAGGACCGAAACTGCAGTGGTCCTGTATTGTTTTGACACTATTCAAAATCTCTACTTTTACGGGGAAGCTCTAATTGAGGAATTTTGAGGTTCAATTGTTTCAAATTCGCTTAGGCGATCTCTGTTTGTTTTTGTTTGTTTTTTGGTTGAACGTTGCGGTTTTGTTTGAAAATTACCGTTTCCTCATTGTCCTCGTGTGATTTGGTAATACCCCGGAAAGCCTTGGTATTCACGTTTATCGGTTTTGATATCAGCCTCGTTTATGTGATCTACAATTTCCAGATCCAGTTAGTAAAGAGAAGTTTTTCTCAGTTTAAGAAAGCTGCAGGCAGTGATTTCCCTACACACCCCCTAGGTGAATAGGGGGTGTACACCCCCCTTGCTTTTCTGAAGGCGCCCCCTTCATTCGCAACGACTCCTCTATTCTCAATGCCCCTTCCCCCCCTAACCCATCCCCCTAAAAATTTAGAAGCCCCCCCCCCCCCCTCTCCTCCCGAATTTCAATTCCTGGGGAAACCCCTGGCTGCAGGTGTCTTTTGGAGGGTCTCCTTAGTTATCGGAGACTTTTGGTAGATCGTACTTCGCTTCGCTAGCTGGAGCTCGAGCCGTCACTTCCAAGCATGAATGGAGCACTTGCCCACTAGGCCCACTTCTCCACAGCTCACAATCTACTAAAACTCTATTCGGGAGTTGTAGTATAAGACCTTTTCAGCGGCGGTCTCGAACGAAGCGATTTACAGCGCGCGTCCCTGGTTTTGAGAGTGTACGTCAGCGTTGCCCGACTGCCTTGGGCTGGGGGTTTTCTCGTAAGTGGGCTTTGGCAGCCTGCGCAGACGCAATTCCGGACGCTGGTGGCAGTTAAAGTGTCTCGTTTTATTTATTATTTTCTGTTCTATGGCAAAAATAATTTATCGAGGTCTTTAAGAAAGCATTGTACTATTTTTGAAAGCAAAAACAAAACAATCGAAAGCTGTTTTTGGTGAGTCCGTGTGCTACAGAACAAATGTATCTGGAATGTTTGTTTTATTTTATGTTGATTGTTTTACGGCACCAAGCACTCAGCCGTGTCAATCTGCAGAGGTCGCCATTGTCGAAAATATTTGACCAAATATAAGATAGCCGAACTGCATGAATATTCCCCGCCCACAACATGAAGTTCAACGAGTCTCATCAATCGAACAACATATATTGTACGTACCACACGATTTGGCGTTATCCGAACAGGATTTAAAAAAAAAAAGGTTTCAAACGTCACAGCATATTCATTAATCATTATACAGTGTCGACGATAGTCACTTCACGACGATCGGACGGAATCCGGCTTGTTTTGGGACACGTTTTGAAGAGAGCTGCTTTTTTTTATTATTTTTTTTTTTTTTGCACAGCACCAAAGCAAGCCCCGAACTCGACCCTATCAGCTATTTTCCGCGAAAACCGTGAACATAGTCGTGAAGCTTTTCGAAGATTATCTCAACGGAAATAATCCTCGAAGAATGTCGAACGACCCGTGTCGCGGGCTGCTTGACGTTCGCTCTCTTCGTTCGTTTTCTGCGAGGGCCGAGCAGGCTACGAGCCCTGGTATTCCCTGGTCCTCACAGTGGAAGATAACACAAAAAGAATAGGTATCCTGAACCGACAAATAAAGTAAAAACAATCGAGAACCGGGTTTCCAGAGCTCAGGCAAGTGGCAGAACCTGGCTGATAGGGGTCGCTCGAGTCGCAAAATGGCGGCGGCCAGGAAGCTCTTTTTGCGAAGGATCCGAAGTGATGTTATCGGCGAGCTCGATTATTGTAGTAAAGCTGTATAAAGCCGAAGTCGCACTGCTCGTACATCAGATACAAAAGACACGGTCTGCACACGTGATGACGAAATTGTCTGCGGTCACGTCTCAAGCACGTTCCAAGCATGTGTGCTTTACACGTACTTGTGCTATGAGCGTGTCCGCAAACAGTTTTTATTACCAATGCGACGGGAGAGTCGATGGATGGATAGATGGATGTTAGTGGCTATTCGCAACTTTCATATTCGCGTCTCCAGCTCGACGCTCGCCCTCCCGCGGCGGAAACGGGAAGCGCTCTAGTGAGAGTCCCCCGATTCTCCTGCTCAGCGGGCACGGCGGAACTGCTCGCAATCATGGCTCTCGAAATGTCATTTCCGAATGCAAACAACACTCTCCACTGTTCCAACATGGTCCTGCAGCCGGTATGGGATTGTACCTTATTAGAGAGTTTTAGTATTGCGTATAGAAACAACCACAAGCGCTGTATGTTTGCGTTAGGGTGGCGTGCTTCACGTTGCGCGTGCGCATCGTTGCCATGCTCCTATTCAAGACCGCGATTTTGGGCTCCACGCACGCGGAGCGTGGAACACGCAAAGCTAACGCAAACAAGCAGCGCTTGCGTTCGCTCGTATATGCAATACTAAAACTCACTACTATTCCACCGGCTTCCAACGTCAACGAAACGCCCATGACAAAATGTTGTATGAGGGGGAGGGGGGAAAAGAGGTCCCAGCAAAATGGAAGATTTCGGGGGGGGGGGGGGGGGTGCCCGGACCCCATGGGCCTCCCCCCTGGATACGTGCCTGCCTCGAGGATTGAGACTAGCCGTTTCTTGTTCGCCAATCAGCTTGCCAGACTGCTTTTCGTTGGGAATGTAACCTCCAAGCTGTGACGTCACATACACACTGTAGGTGTGCACACATCATTGCAAAGCCACCTGCTTTGATCACTGTTAAGTATGCTTGCCACGTGTCCAAGCTGGGAAGCCGGAAGCACAGCAACCCAGGCTCGATGTAGCTTTAGACTCTCTCTTGTCATTAATATGTATAGAAGATAATCGCTCGCGATAGTAGAGGAAGAGAAATACGTGCCGATATTTTTTTTTCCCCTTGTTTTCAGGTAGATGCCAGTAACAGCAGCTGTTCAATCGGTAGGCCGTTCACGAAGTATAGTAATTTCCTACAAAAGTACACGTAAAATTACGGGTGTCTCGGGACTCTCGATTGGCCGCTGGATAATCGAATTCTTAATTGACCACAACTGCTCACTTTTGCGACATAGCGGTATTGAGAAACGCTTATTGACTCTTCGGCGAATGGCTCAACAAAATGTACTCATAGCGTACGTGCAGGGTGAATTTGTCGTGTGCTATCTTCGTGACTTTCAACGTGTACTTTAGCGCGACAGTTTCCTGGCACGTAGTGCTCTTTGTACTCTGGAAGACACGCACACAAAGTTTAGACTATCCGCTTGTGAAAAATATGTTGTACCGCAGGATATGGTTTCACAACTAGACACTCGGAGTTCCCCTTTATATCGCCCACGCGAGGCAGCCTCTATCGTTCATCCATGAGTGGTTTTTGACGTGGAAGCTGTAATATTTCAACGGCATTTGTCTAGTTTCTAGCACTGAATAATCGAACTCTGTCGAACACGTCACAACCGCTATGTACGTTGGCACAAAAACAGCGTTTGTTCTGGTTGTGCACAAAGCAATACTTCGAGACATGAGGGAGATCTGTTTTTCAGAACACTAATTTGCTCAGCTATCGAGCTACCTAAAAAAGAAAAGTGAATATGTTGTCACTATGCAACACTATTTTTTAACGAGGTGGCTAGGGGGCGTTGGGGGTGGAAGCTACGGGCTTGCCGCAAACCTTTCAACCGCCTTCCTTTCGCCCCGCCCTCTGCGCGTGGGTTACAGAGTCTAGTACCAACGCGTTAACAAGCGTGGGTATGGGCTGGAGCGTCATCACATGGGAATCGATACACGACTGATTGGTTCAACGAGCATGTAGCTTCTATTGGCCTGCCACTTTAGGAATGAACGGAATATAGCGTACAATGCTTTACAGGCAATTCAGTAAGCTTCAAGTCAATATACATCATTACATTTTTTTTTTCTGACGACTTCAGCATTATTCGAAATGTCTGTGCTGACGGAGTTGCTGTAGACGGCCACGAAAGCACGGTGACTCTTGTGATTTCTGCCTACTTGAAGCGAACCATGCGATCAGATGTACCGGCAATGAATGTGCGCTGTCCTGATGAAATAATCCAGATATCCTTATTATTATGTATTATCATTATTATTATCTTCAACTTATTTGATCATAAAATATAATTCCGGGTTCCACGAGGAATATCCAAGGAACGTGAGGCAGTGTTATATCGTTTGCGGCTGGGCTTTGCGAATATAAAATTTTATAGTTAAAAAAATGGACGAAGATGAATCTGTGGGCACAACGTTGAACACCCGCTCTGTTTCTGCGGGGAGTATGGATCATTGAAGGTACCGCACTAAGAACTCGCCTGAGGTAGAGATCACCAGGGGAACTTGAAACTTCTGTTTGGGCCTTGGACTTCTGCCACAGGCGGTTACAGGGCTACAGAAGCTTCCCTTACCGTTCATAAAAAGGGCACAGCCACAACGATCGCTCTAAGGCGCTACACTGCACTGCAATGTTAAACTTGCCAACGTAACGCTCCTATATGGGTGTGCGTGTGCGTGTGCGCGCGTGCGTCTTTGCATGTTTTTAATTGTTTAAACTGTGATATGCTCTACCTCTACCTTCCAAACTCTGTAAGCTATCTTTGTGTAGACTGTTCTATTTTCTCTTTTTTTTTTATTTTCTTCTTTCAGCCGGCTTGCTGCACGCAAGCCGGCACAAAGCGCAGATTGACCTTGTTGTTTCCAATTAGTACTTATACTCTCTCTCTCTCTCTCTCTCTGTCTCTCTCACACACACACAGACAAGCACACGTCCTCTTGACTGTCTATAGTCTAGACCACATAAAGATTAATTAAATACTAAAGATGGATCAAAGGTATTCCCAGTGCATAGCGGGGCAGTATACGTATCGGGACATCCGAGGGTGTACTTGGCGGCATAGGGATCTACTTAAGCATGAAAAAAAAAAAACACATGCACTAAAAGGTCTCAAACACCGTGTTTGAGGCATTTTAGTGTATGTGTCCTTTTTACCCGCAGTCTTGGGGTTTTTGCCATGCTTAACATTCAGAAGCTCGGTTGCGCCCTTTCATTCATTTTGTGGATCTATATACATACTTCTCGTGCATGCGCTCGCAATGACTCAAAACAAGTCTCTTGTCGGGAAAGCTCAAGGTGCTATAAGCATTGTTCGAACTTAGTTAGCTCTACATGAACGTAAAATATACATTAAGGTATTACACTTTTTTGTATTATTGCGTTATGAATTTTATGAGTATCCTCACACAATTATTTTTGTTTTGTTTTTTTAGTAAAGGTCATGATTTGCGTTATATTTATATTTAATCTGCGTTTACCAAATCAGTATGTCAAACGTCGTAATTTGATCTAGGTCAGCGTGTAGTAGAGGGTGTCTTCCTTCTACTACGCAGCCTTCACGAGGAGTCGTTTTGCTCATTGGGCTGAGTGTTCTTACGAATATAAGAATGCTTCGAGTAGTATTGTAGGCTCAGTAGTCAAAGAACTCACCTATATTTCTAGTTTTCAAGAGTGTCACACCAGTTGTAGTTCTTCCTACTATAATTACAAATTACCGGGCACCATAAAAAGCGATTATTCACGTGCGTCCTACTTTTACGCAATCGTTAACATTCCACTTTTTTTTTTTAAAAATTGAAATATAGCACAGTTGCAGACGCATATTAGCCCCGAGCTGTTTCTGTGGTGCCCTTTTATCGTTTCCGTTCGTGACTTCACGACCAGGATTTGCCTCGCCGTGATTGGCAGAATTTTCCTCGCCGTGAGCCGGTGATTGGGCAGACATTATCAGGATACAGAAGGCTATGTTTCGAGCACTCGCGAACTTCGACCACAGCGACGCCTTTGGTCGCTCAAGTCGCTAAAAAAAAACACTTAAAAGGCAGGGCGTGCAGAGTCCCGAGAGTCTTTCCACCGCTCCCGAACTAATGAGATCAGAGCGCTAGCCGATAACGACGCCGAAGGACGAACCACGACGCAAGAGACGTGAGCCTGGCGGATTACGCCCTATGTTTCTTGAGTTGTCAGTAACCAAAAGTGAGGGAAACCAAAATATTGAGAAGCTGAGTTGAAAAGGCAGATGCGCTACCTCTCAAACGAGCAAAGGTTGCAGCTCGGAGCACGTGGAGCGAAAGCTTGCCCTTCAAATACCAGGGACCGAGGCTTCAGTCCTCCTTCTCACCCCTGTCCGTTTCGATATGGATGAGCACCGATACCGGGCTGCAATCGTGAATCAATACTGCGTGATGCACGGTTAAAGGGGGTCGTGCAACACTAAAGACCTGTTCACACATACAGTAGAGCGCTATTAGTACCGCTGACTTAGCCCTAAGCGCGTGATGACGGAAGCGTTCACCAAATTCGTATCTCACCGTCAAAACTGCATGGCAGACGATAAGTAGCTGACGAGACGTGAATCGCTCTGCATCAGCGCTCCACTGCCTGTGGGAACCGGTTTTTATGGGGTAGGAATGTATCTCACTTTACACAAAGTTGCTGGAATTAGTGGGACTAAAGTCACTGGATCCCGGAAAAGCAGCACCAATAAGCGCCCCGTAGGATCGCCAATGGAATGAGCAGCTTCCCCTTAACCACTCTATTCTTGATGGGCCAATTCAAATTAGCGGTGACAAATTGCTTTATAAAGACAGTTTTTGTATAGTGAGACTCAGATATCCACGCACCGGCGAAGCAAACGCACATCTCCACACCACCACCACTAGCGGCGTCGGTGCTTGGAGGCATTAAACTTTTCTTTTGTCTTGAAATACTTAAGAACAACAATTTCATTATAAAAGATACCTGTGGATAGGCACGATTAAGAAGTTGATTGCATTGACAGTGCCAAAGACTCTTATATTGGCAAGGAACGTTTTTAGTACGAAGACGCTCTACAGGGATCTCGACGGGGCTCAGAACGACCCTTTCAAAGTTTCAAAGGACCGAAGTGGCGATATTCATGGCAACAGAACCTGATCAGTCAAATCGCCTTGCGAGGTTTTGGTCGTCTGTAAGTGAATGTTCGTTTGTATTCTGTTATCAGGCAGGAAAGCTACTTTCCCAGGGTCCAATGACTTTACGAGACCCAAGAACACTCACACGCAACTCCACTAACCAAGAAGTTTCTTTGTCGCCGCGTAATTTTAAGTATAAAACCGGTCGTTTTCTTTCAGTCTCTCCTTCGCAAATCTTGATCACGAAGTTGATGGGATCCTATTCTTGGCGTTGTCAACACTGCGCTCCCCAGGATGTTTTCATCAGGCTTTGCGATCCTCGTGCACGACAATATTTAAAATGCGGCTTATGCAGTGGACACAAGCACTGCATGAGCATTCAATTGGGACTCGTGACCATCAATACCTCGCCTGCCTCGACAAGCATTCGGGTAGTGGCCCATGTCCAATCGATGCAATGACGACAATAGCCGAACCATAACGATGTCTGGAACTCACCGCGTGTCCTGTGCCTGGCCAACCCCAGCGCGTGGTTTTGCGGCTTGCTCTGGCTGCGAGTTGAGGGCGTGAACGCTGGTCGTTTTTCTCGATCTTTTTCTGCCAGTGCCATTGCGCGTAGAAATAAACTAACACGTGTTGCATATGTTATGGTTGTCAAGGAACAATTCCAAGTTACTGAAACTACAAACATTGTTGCATCGCCCTTTTGAAGACCTCCAGGCTAGCAGTTGTACTGCACTGGCTAAATTTCTCGTTACATAGTGGCGATGTGTGCGACCAAAAGCGTCGTTGTGGTCGGCCTTCCGCAATTGGTCAAACGCTCACTATGACGTCTTTGGTATGGTGGTTTCTACTTTGATTAATGGAGATAAAACGAATGTCCGACCGTCAACTTTGGCGGTATTGGCATAAGGACGCGATGACTGCAAGCTCCCACCGTTCCTTTAACACACACCATCTAAATTCTCATCGACAATCGATCATCCCGGTTGTGATGTTACGGATAGGCACCATAAAAGGGAGTCACCGAAACATCTCGTCGCCAAGACAGCGGAGACGCCAGACGGCCACTGGTGCTGACCAACCTTCCGTAGCACAAACACGCACACACACAACACAATTACTTATTACCATGATAGACTGGCGTATACGCTCCTCCCTGCCTTGTAGACGTCTTATCCCCGAGGTCAGCCTATCAAAAAAGCGCACCAGACTCTCACGGGTCTACAAGTATATACACGTGCTCGTAGAATGAGAAGATTGCAGGTCTGGCAAATCGCCATTTTGGCCAAGAGAAATAAAAAATAGATATTTGTGTCTGCCACTGGGCGGAATGGCGTCCTTCGACGACGAGGTTTGTGCCGCACACAGATATTAAGACGAGTGATTTTATCCGAGAACCTATTGCGCTCTCCGTCGACCTGGTGAGCAAGCCAGCAATCTAAAGCCCGTGATTGTAGAGCTGTTGTTCCAGTCAGCGGTCCGAACGCCGGGAGCTATAAGACTTCATTCATGGAGCGACTGTACAATGCCATTGTACTCGCGGAACGTGCGCCTCGAGTTCGTTTTAAAGCATGGAAAGTTTTTAATGCGTTAGCATTAGAACGCTCGTTTTGACGAAAACCCGGCGGTGTCTTTCGTTTGTCAGCGCCGGGGACAGGGAGAAGGAAGGGGACAAGGTGACGCGCGTGACTCTCCCATTGGCCCAAAGCGCTGACGTCAGCACGCGTCAACCTCTCCCTCTCTGTCCGGCGCTGACGAACTGACAGACACCACCGGGATTTCGTCAAATCGACCTCTTTCGTTTTCGTCAAAGTCACGTGCACCGCTGGCGCTGAGCCAGAGAGGAGGAGGCACCGCGCAACACCTCCTAGATAACAGAGCTGTACTTCTGAATGAGATGACGTCATCAGAGAAGGCCAACGCTGGATACAAATTGGAGATGAGCATTGCGTCAGCGCTCGGCTTCGAGTCAAGTTTGAGCCGAACGTTGACACAATTGTCGTGTCCAATTTGGGCCCAGCGTTGGCCTTCTCTGATGACGCCATCTCATTCAGCCCTACGTCTTTGTTATCCAGGTGGTGTTGCGCCGCGGCGCGGTGGAATATGGGCGTGCTCAGTTGCCGCTCTGCCGTCGCCGGTTGTTCTTCGCTCTGTGTTTCTGTAGTAGAGGTGCGTGAGCTGTGATGTGTGTGTGTAGTTAAAACGATGGATGAGGTTTCCTCCACGAGTGATATAAATGCGGTTCCTTCCACGAGTGCTATGGATGCGGTTCTTTCCATGAGTGATATGGATGACCGAATCCAAGGGCGTCGATGTACTCTGACAGACAAGGTACAGAAAAGGGGTGAAAACAAATACAGGAAGATCCACTGGCGGATTCTTGTGGAATCCGTTAGCATGACCCTTGGGAAACGCCACACACGCCCCCATTTGGGAAACGCTAACACTGACCCCGTTAGGGCCAAAAAGAGGCAGCGAAAAATAGAGGAAGCAAAAAAGAAAGCCAAAAGAAAAAGCAGAAAGAGAGAAGAAAAGGGGTCCGCGTTAGGGCATTTCCCAAAGGGTATAGTATGTGGAGTTTCCAAGTGTCATGCTAACGCATTCCCTAAGAATCTACCAATGGATATTCCTTTTTTTTTTTTAACCGCAACCCCTAATCTCAAGCTTTTCTCAGCTTGTCTTCCCGTCTGTGCATTTCTCCGCTAAAGTTAGTGGTGAAACTTACGTCACGTGACCTACTCACCAATTCGATTTTCCCACCTAAATTTAGCGGCCTGAGCACCAATTCAGTTCCCCAGTTGAATTAAGTGGACGAATTGAACGCAGTCCTTACACGAGGGACCTTTTTCCAGTGACCTTGTGCGCATGCGTACGCCCTCTTCCCTGGCCTTGCTTTTCCCTGTCGTCATTTTCCAGTGCACCGTGCCGCTCGACCAACATGTTCAGCACCCATCTTTGCACATATTTCGTATGTTTTAATGAAAATCTTCTTTTTTTTTTTTATCGGTACTATGGAACATTAAAAGCAGTAGAAACCGGTACAACGGCACGATCCTGTTGGCATGTTGGACTGCCCTTCATTTATAGTTCGCAGGCAGCTCCCCAGACGTCTCTCGTTACCCGAAAAAGGCAGAGGCTCTGGAAAAAGGTAAGGCCGCTCACTCCATATGGAAAAGTAGCAACAGCCTTTTAAGGATGCCGCCTGCTATCTTGGAACTGCGAAAGAGAAAAAAAAAATAGGGGAGATAGAAGAGTGTGCGCGAAGGAGGAGGACAAAAAGGAGTGCCTGCTGTCAGAGTTCAGTGGACGCTAGAAGCCTATGACGCCTATGTCGCCAATCAAGCAATGCCGAAAGCGCAAAATCACTGCTTTCATCGTCTTTCTTTGAGCATATATATATATATATATTTTTTTTTGCGGTTCATCCAACTGAACGCAGAAGGTACGCAATGACAGTGCGCTTTTAGTCTTGTGTATCTGTTTGCGTGCTTTTAGCCTTTGACTGCACCCTGACTCAAGTTGAAACCAAGCATAGAAAGGCCGCCTGCTATCTTGAAGCGGAGTAGGCTGCGCTGCCGTCGAAAAAGCTAAATATAAAGCTAAAATGTTTGCGTGCCAGAAAGGGAGACGTCGCTACGTTTCTTATACCGCTGTCCGACGGGCACGTTCAATTCGGCCTTCAAAACGAACTCCTTTAAATAGTCGGCGAACGAACACTCGCCGATAAGCGGGAAATCGCGAGCTAATTCACCGATTTTTAAACGAGTTGTTCTGAAGGCCTTTAATGTGCCCGTCTGACAGGAGTTTTATTCAGGTGCACTAGAAAAATATTCATTCTTGCATAGAATTGGTCTATGCAGTCAATGTACAAAAAACTAACTGAAAACGATATTCGAATGGAAAGCGCCTCGGCTGCCTGAACCAGCGCTTCTTGTGAAAAAAAAAAAAAAAAAAAGCCCTACGAGGAAAGTTGCCGTAGTAAATAATGTATCGGGAGACGCTGAGTCAACAGCGCAATCAAATGGCCGCTCAACGCGCGTCGCTTCACCACACACCCTTGTGCTTCCTGTAGCCGAAGCGGAACGTAAATGTCTGAACCGGAAAAGAGTTGACAATTGTGTGTGTCTACGTTGATAATATCGCTGACTGCCACCTTGGCTTTTGCCAGACTCGACGGGGGAAATAAATATCACCCGGCACGATTTGAATCGTTGACTGTAGGATATCTGCCATCCGCTGTATATACATCCGTACACCGTTACAAGAACCCTGAAAAGGGCGTCCTTAGCTGATATGAACGGCTGACCTCGAGGTTTATCAAACACCTTGGATGGTGCCGCAAGAGAGGAATAGAAAAATAATTATTTATGTATCCAAGTTTGTTTATTATTATTTTACGGAGAAACTTGCATTAAGCTTCATGCATCACTGCAGGGGATGGTTATGTAGAAAAAAAAATTGTTGACATAACAAAGAGTAATAAAAATGTTTCTATTAATTAATCTTCGATGATGCATTCAGAATGCATCGTTATATCGTTATGCAATCAATTCCACTCAGTAATGGGTCTCAAAAAGAAAGTGAAAAGGCGAAAACATCAGCCTCGTAGGAGTAAGATAGGATTTCACAGTTCAATGTAAAATGTTAGGTGTCAAACGTGTAAGGAAAACGTAACACATTTACATGTATAAAGTAGTAAACACCTTGATAGATTCGCCTTTGCTCTTTAGTGCCACTTCATTTTAGACATGTTTTCTTTATGTCTGGGCTGTCACGTCTATAATAAGACGCTTCTTTATAACAATGACAAAGGGGATTCAAATTTTTAAAGCAAGCTTTTTCGCAGATTAATGACGTACCTGTTGTACTGCTTTAACGTTGAATATGGTATATTATAATTACGTTGTCAATCTTGTTGCTTTTTGCTTTTATCAACTTGGAGTAATCTGCGCATGTAGTACCGACGCAAACAGCATTTTGTGGGCACAGCAAGCGGAGCAATAAATAAAGTTTAAGCTTGCACTCTATTACGTGATGCGATTGGAGTAAACAATTGGAAAGGCAAGCACGTGCACAGTCACAATGAACGATGTATATTATTCAATTCAAATTAATCAATCTTTATTTGTCAATTTTACAATTGAAGTGGTTGGGGAAAAACAGTAGGATGCAGATTTTGGTGCGAATGACACTTATAGAATTAGACAATTCACGCATCATCAATTCGTCTTGTGTTCTCTTACACGCGAAACGACTCGGCTTTCTGTCTATCGCCTATTTCCGACGCGCTCCAAATCCCCAAATCAACATATCGCAAGGAGTGAAAGTATGCAGCCAAGATGATTAGAAAACATCAAAGTCTAAACCCTGAGACAAGGACAATAACGAAAAAGTCTACACAAACTCGTCTATTTCACATGGAACCCGCGTTTTTACCCATCAATACCGCACGAGTGCAATTATGGCGCACTAGATCTGGGGAAAAAATCTTCGTGCAAAAACTATTGAACAGTAGGTCACATATTTGCAACGGCAATACGAGAAAAAGCACTTTTCTTCATTCGTCCGTCAGAAGAGCGAATAACTCCGAAGATATAGCGTCACGTGTGTCCGTCAATTACATTCGTGTTATGTGCATCTAATAAAAAAGGCACCTGGCATGAGATAATGAGTGCCGAGATGTCAATCCTACTTTATTTGCACGAATATATTATTAAAGAAATGAATATATAAACCAAATATATAAATACTTATTGGCCTAATACTATCGATTTCGTTTGGTGGATAAGATAAACCAGAGACCTTTGATACAATAACGATCGTCGGGGTTTTCCAAGGAGAAGTTTGTCGTTAGTGCCAAAAAGACAGCCATTGGCGGAGGGATGTCTCGGTGACGCCTTCTCGTTGTTTCTACCCTGGACGTCGCAACAGGGAACGCCACAGAGCAGCACACGACAAAACAGCACGGTGAAAACAACACCCGTCAAAACAGCGCGCGTCAAAATAGCATGCGACAAAACAGCACAGCGTCAAAATGGCACAGCGACAGAAGAGCACGTGTTAAAGCAGCACGGTGTCAAAATAGCACGCGACAAAACAGCACGGCGTCAAAACAGCACAGCGACAAAACAGCACGCATGTAGCAACCTCGAGCGCGCTCTTCAGCTCTCTTTGCGCGAATAATTTCGAACCGCCTTGACGCTTTCATTTATTGTCGCTAGGTTATAAACAAATTTATTGCCTATTTCAGTGGTTAACAAACTCCGCAACCCAGAGACCCCCCCCCGCCAGAATACGAAATGTCGCGTCAGGACCCCGCTTGCGCTTTTCACGGGGCTACAAGAGTCACCGATTCTGCGGGGTTCATTCGCCGCGAATAAAATGTCCCGGAAACATGCGGCTGCAGCTTGCGGCCGAGGAGTTCTTATGAGTTAAATCACAGATTATTGCCGACGAAGGCTTCGATCGAGCGGAAACCGGTGAAGCAGAAACATGCCACAGCCTCAGTGCTGCTGCCGTACAGCATGGGCTGAGCATCCCTTTGCCGCACACGCTTTCTATTTTTTTTTTAACGCCTAACAATAGCACTTTGGCGTGCGTTTGATTCATTTATTGTGGACGATGTCACCAGCCAACTTGCGCGTCAAAATTAGCAATACTGCTCGAGAAATAGCCAGAGTACGCACCAGCGGGGGCTTCGGTACTGCTCAGGGAGCCTTCATGTGCGCATCGTGTATACTTTCCACCCCGAAATTGCTCCCAAGAAAACGGATTCGACAAATTGGCCGTTGATGGGTTGGCTTTCTACGAATTGGCCTAGATCCTGCATTCCTTAGTGCCTCCTTTGAGACACGCATTTTTTAACTCCCTACGCTATATTTAGGGTTCAGCGTCTTGGGCTAAAACCGAATAAAACCGGTAAAAGTACGCCGAATTCATTTTCCCAAATTGGGTTTCAACTGAAAAAGGTCAGTATTTTCGAGGGCGTTTGGAGGGGTTGGGGGGGGGGGGGGGGGGGGGGACGTGACTTATGACTAATAGCCCTGTCAGACGGGCACCTGAAGGTCTTTTAGGCCAAAGTACCTTTAGTGTAAATGTCATTTTGGCAGTGCCACACGGCAACTCAAATGGCATTTAGCGTAAATGTTCTTTTCGTGAACCTTAGTTTCCGCAACTCCTTCACAGCTACTAAAGGCGTACTCTCGTCAGCAGCGGTCTACACTAGAGAAACGAATTAAAATAAAATATCGTACTGATATCTAAAATCAATGTTTTTGTATGTTTATTATTGAAAAAAAACGTGTTTCACGCATATTCTGTACAGACCTAACTCTACTAATAGTTTTCTGTACTCGCGGCCCCAGCTATCTATATAGTAGTCCTCGTCGTCCGGCTGCTCGCCTGCTCGCATCGTCCGCTTCGGCACTTCGGTGTTGCTCCTGTCGATTTTCCTTACAACCACAGTTATCTAGCTTTTATTTCTCTACTTTATATTTTATCATCCTTTAATAGTGTACTGCAAACTATTTTTTTTTTTTTTTTTGTAAATTTATATTTCTGTATCTTACTCTCGCGTCGTGCGATACGTCGAACGACGGAGGACCGTCTACGAGTAGGAGGGGGTCGCCGCACTTCCCATTTGAGCGTTGAGGCGACCTGGGCGCTGATACGAATTTGGGAGGACCGGCTGGAGGACCTCCGACGCGTGCGAGGAAATTCAGGCGCGAGCACGTCGCCGAACCGAACAGCGCAAAAGCGTAGCGGTGATGCTCAGCGTTGCCGCTAATTGCCAAAAACCACTTTGTTTGGGCTTAAAATCGACTTCGTTGTGATCACTCGACTGAACTCGTCATTTTGTCTTTTCTGGTATTTTGTTTGCATAAAAAAAAAAACTTAAAAAAAATTTATATCGTCAATATAATTTTTTTTTTTTTTGGCGTGATCGTGATTCGTTTGAGCGAGTTACAAGACTTCAATCGATGTGAACATCGTCTAAATGACATTTACTTGCGCTGTCTTGCACGGCAGAACGTTAAGGTCATTTGAAAATCCTAAAGGCCTTTGGCGTAACGGTCCTTTTAGGTGCCCGTCTCACAGAAGTATAACCGTATGACCACTTCCTTTCGCAGTTTTCAGCTTGTCTCCGAGATCGGTTCAACTTTAAACAAAAGCTCCGGGGGCGCAGGGGTCTTCTGGACAAAATCTGGGTTTTTCAGGGATTTGTGTGCCGAATATTTTGTTCAAAGAAGAGGGTTTAATTGTGAACTGAGCAATAAAAATCAAGGGCGTCCGTAAATGCCGCACATTTTAAACACCCTGGCCCTAGTATCCATCTACTAGAGGAGGGCATAAATACGATTGTTTTATTGTCGTTTCTGTGGTCGGCGCGAATTTACCACCTCTCGCAGTCGTGAAAATGAAGAAAAAACGCCCTGAGTACAATGCTTGCGAATTTCTGGATTTTAATAGTTGCCTCTACGACCGAAGTGGTAGTGAAGCTCGTGTTCGTGTGTGCAAATACTAGCACACGACGATAATGTCAGATCACGATAGGGCCCCAGTGCGTTTTGCAGAGCAGGTCGCGTCAACTGCCACAGTCAGCATCAAATAAGAAAACCAGTTCCTGGTTTTCTCACTATACATTTTAAGCAAACACTTTTAAATAAGTATTGCATTTTCGATAGTAAACTGGTTTTCGTCAATAAACCGAAAAAAAGAGAGAAGTGTATGAGTCTGCAAATTTTCACCGCAATAGACTGAACACTTCTGTTGGGAATAAAAACCAAACAAATTACGCCGAATTTCAAAAGTAATAAAAACCGAAAACGCCAAACCCTAGCTATATCGTCAGTGTCCTGTTTTGACTCTGTGCTGTTTTGTCTTGGTGCTGTTTTGACGCCGTTCTATTTTGTCGCTGTGCCCTTTTGACGCTGTGCTGTTTTGTCCCAGTGTTGTTTTGACACTGTGCTGTTTTGACGCCGTGCTCTTTTGTCGTTGTGCCGTTTGGACGCTGTGCTCTTACGCTGATACAGATGGAACAGTGTTTTACGATAATTTACTAGCCCATTATGTATAATTTCTCATGTTCTTGTTTATAGTTACTGCTATTGTTCTACTACTGCGTCTGCTATTGTATTCTTCGTTTTACTGCCCCCCCCCCCCTATGTAATGCCCTAACCGGGCCCTTAAGGTGAAAATAAATGAAAATGAAATAAATGAAAATACCAACAACCAGAAACGGTCATTTTAAAAGCAAAATCTAACTTTGTAAAACACGACGTGCCTGAAACAGTCGTAAGAGACTATTGCCCCCAATTTCGATCGGTCTTGTGACATTCAGCAAAGAATGAGGCTTTCGACAAATCGCATCAAGCCCGAAATATTCCCAAAGTAACAGCGCAGCAGAAGCCGCTGTGAAGATAGCAAAAATGAAGTTCAAGAAGTTGGCTGACCCTTATAGAGCTCTTTTGTCATGCCGTGCTATACACTGAGTTGTGTATTCAGTCCGGCAGGACTCCTTTAGCCTGAAAGTTTCGAACCCATGGTTCCAATCTCACCACAATTATTTCAACCGAAAGTACTTTTCCTTTTTATTTTTTTTTTTTTTTTTTTTTTTTTTTTTTTTGCGGGAGACTGAATGCCAAGCAAAAGCGGCCAAGCAGGCAACAGATTTCAACAGGCGTTATGGAGTTAGAAATCTGTCAGAGTTCCAGCCATCACAAAAAGGCTGAATAATAGATTTAAAAAAAATCAGGAACAATAGTGAGGAAGGCCGTCACGCCACGCTCCTAGATGGATATGCACAAAGAACGGCATCGTCAGACGAAATCCAAGTCCTTGGTTCTTAAACGAAGCGAGAGCATTGAGGACGACGAGATATCTCGGGACGGTTTACAGGACTCAACTCCATGCAGCAGACGTCAAGATGGCGAGCCACTCGACGCCCTGGCATTTGGACGTCGAGACACAGCTCGGGTACACCACGCGATTAGAAAGACTGGTGAAGCCTCCGAGTCACTTTGGACATTGAGGGAAAAAAAAAAAAAAGATTTCGTGTACCCGAATTAGGAGACGACGAAGGTAAGGCAGAGCTGGGGCTTCTTCTCGTGCGGACTTCAGGCTGGTTCATGACAGACTATATTCATCACTTAACCTCATGTGTACATAGAACACTGGCGACTCACCAGCAGTTGAAAACAACAAGTTCGACCGTCTGTGTAAAGTACCTGAAGGAAGCTTGTCACCCTCTGCTCAACCGCAACACCCTAAAGTCGGGGTCACACTGCTTATACATCATACAAAAGACAGTCTGCATACAGATTCGAACGCGAGTCACCACGAGATTCGTGTTTCGAATGCCGCATGGCAATGAGTTTAAAGAGAAACTTGGCACGCGGCATTCGAACCAGGGATATTGCGGTGACTGGTGTTTGCATACTGTCTTTTGTTTGATGTATGAGCAGTGTGACCACGGCTTAAACGTTGGCGCATTACATTCTGGCGTCATTTCCGTCAATAAAAGCAGTCTAGAACGTCATCGAGGGCATTTTGCCAATCGTGGAGGGCTAACCGCAGCGACGCGCTTGGCCGCGCACGTCGCTAATAGAGGCTCATTTTCTATAGCCCCTAGAGCGTTGTTTCGATGCGACGTCTCGCAATGAGTATTCTCGTGGAAACTGCGTCATCGCGGGTTGCCCTCGCCATTTCGGTAAACGCGTCACGTTTTCATCGATTCGTTTATCTTGAAATCGGTTTTCCCAGCTGAAGATGTAATCCGACTCGGACTCCGCGTTATGTGATAAGGCCTGTTTCTCCGGGCATGGTCCTTAGACGTCTCTTGGCTGAAAACTTTCCGTCACGCTGCTGGAGAGCTTTTTCTGTGAGCAAACTGAACCGCCAGATGACCTACAAAGAGAGCTGGTGATTAGTTACAATGATTTAGGGGAAAGTCCCCCAGGTGGAAAAGATTTGCGCAAGAATAAATAGACTCACACGAGATGGAGCGCAGTTAGGCCGCCTTACTAGGCGATTGATGCCCGGTGAAAAAAAAAAAAATTCCGGGCCAGGCGGATTTTTGTTAGCGGCCACCAGTCACGCAGGAGGCGCAAGTTGCTCTTAATTTTAGGTTGAAGAATTTATTCTTGCTTAAAGCCAGTGGTATTTTTGTTTTCTTTTTTTAACACAGTACCTTGACACTCTTGGGCCTGTAACACGGTTGCGACTGTTCTCTTTACCGCGTCCCAAGAAGTAGTCCCTAGATTTCTGCCTGATGACGTCATAAAAGTGTCATGCTGTCGCCGGCCGCGATCCTGGAGGAGTCACAGCAGCAGTGGTGCATGTTACAGACACCTGTTCTGCCGCAGGTCGCTCTCCAGTGTGACAGCCCATGTAAGCCTCGGCAGCCAGTAGTTGGTACCCCATGACGGCAGTGACACTCGCGTTTGCTCGTACTTTTTTGCCGGGACTTGGAACACCAACCGCCAGGATCGCAACATCCGACAGCATGACACTCAGGCTTCTGTGACGTCATTTTTTGTTCGGGACCACTTTTGATGAATGGAAGGCGCAGAACACTAAACACAACAAAGACGGGTTCCAGGCAACGTACCCGAAACCTCGCTGAGCGTTCAAAAAGGCTTCGCTCTTTTTCCAGTGTCTCAAGAGACAATCTAAGCCTGTCCATGAAGAAGACGAGGTCTAACAAAGAACTGGTCTAAGCAAACGCTGAGAGCGAGGCTTAGTGTGAATCAAACGTTCCATTATTTATAAACCATCTGGCTCCAAATCGCGGCGTAATAGACCCCTTTCGAAGTTCACGTGCCGATTATTAGAAGGTCGGAACCACTTCACAATGACGGAACAACTGCATCGAGGAACGTGCAAGTCATTCCATAAGGTAGCGAACGTCGGAGCGGGGCCAACGCTACGAGCTGACGAGCCAATTAAACAGCGTCGTAATGTGCAACGTCCCTGCGCTCATCACCTTTTTCTGTGGTTATGTTGTTTTTTTTTTTTTCAGTGCGCCGTGACGTTGAGGTTTTAGTTAGCCATTGTGCAGGGACCCACAGCTGCCAGCAGAGGGCAGTATTTCGAAAGGGGTCTATAGACGCTTTGCAGCAGCTGTGCATGGGCGCCGCCATTACCGACCTTCAGTTTTTGTTTCCTCTTATTTTGTTCGCTCCACTTCATCATTACCACAGCAGGACAGGTTATTGCCATTTTAGATTCTACTGTGTCCTTCTCCCAGCATTGGCCTTTCTGGAGGCTCGTCAACGCCCGCTTCAGTGGCTCGGCATCTCGGTCAGACAAGAGAAGGTCGGCAATGGCGGCTGCAATGCGGCGAGTGTGTAAAGCGTCCACAGACATAAAAAAGACCATACCATAAATAAACAAAAACTCTCAAGATATAATTTTTCGACAAGCAAACTTGCAAATTCAGACTGGTGAAGTTTCAAACAAAAACACAAACAGCTACGATGGACTTTTCTGACGAGCAGACTTGCAACTTTAAACCTTTAAAATTCAACAACATCAAAAAAAGAAAAAAAAAGAAAAACGCTTGGACAAAATTGTTGCCAGAAAGAAATGTGTTTCAAGATGCGCGGCCAGCGCACATTGGAGTCCTCAACCCACCACAGGACAACCCAAGGTGTCAAAGACCGTGTCATATCTTGCCGGAACACCGACAACACCACAGGGTTCAAGACGACAATGAACAAGACGACTTCACAATTGCGCACTTTTGTTTCCACAGTCATGGCTCGTACGCCGCGATCCCGCTCGAACGTGAAGTACCTCGCAAAGAATTTGTGTAAACGTTTATACGTGCCGGGGACATTGAACGGCGCCATGTATACACAATGGTCTCGCGCGTGTCCCGACGTGGCATTCAAGGTTGTCTCGCCACTGTCTAAAGGCAGTACACGGTGTCTGAGACAGACCTGACACGCATGGTACGCTTTCGACAGGCGGTAACCTTGAATGGTTTCGAAAGAGACACCCCTCAGTGGAAAACGCTGTATTTGTTGCTGCTGTCTTTTTTCATTTTTTTTTTTTTTTCGCCGACTCCAAGATTAACTTTTGAAGCAAGAAAACAAGCCGAATAAAGACAAAACAAAACTGTTTCCTAAGTACATCGAAGATAGAAAAAGGGAATTCGACGAGAAAAAAACAAACAAGACTCAATTACGTAAACACGTAAACATGTAATGAAGACTGTCGCCCAATCCTATTTGAACGTGCGTCATTCAGGCGTCACGAACTGGTGAAAAGAACCGCGGCAGCGCTGTCTCTATCGATGTTGTTGCGATGTTATCTCTTGCGAGTATGTTGATTGGTGCTAGGAGAAAAAAAGCGACAAAAGACAGTCTATGGATATCTTCCCAGGCACATAATCTTAGGATGTGGCTCCTGTCTTATTGGTTCGCAGCAATTTGACTCCAATTAAGCATAACTTTACACATGTCGTTTCATGATGACGAAATATATTTAACAAGAGAGAGTTTGCTAAAGGAAACTATGTATTAATTGCATTTTCGTTTTGTTAAGTGTCTTTTGTAAGGCCCCCTAAGAAGCCTTCCTATGCGAGGCAAAAAGATCTCATAAAACCAGTTTTTTTTTTTTTTTAATTATGGTATTAAAGTCATCCTGGAACCGTCATCACAGTGAATGCACCTTTGAAACTCTACACCTCGACTTCGACTCCTCAGTGTTGTCGCTGAGTTAGTCGCAGACAAGCGAGACCTTAAATGTGCTACCATGTAGCGGTTGTTGTTATCATAAGCATATTATAGGGGTGATAGTTTCATTTCATGTACACCTTCGTATAAATCAAGGGTCGCAATGTAAGAATCATTTGTTGTCTTGAAGAAAAATTGTGTAGGAATACTCGTAGAATGTCGTGCAAGCAACTTCAACACACGACACACACACACACACAAAAAAAAAACTCATCCCGTCAGTAGGGTCTTTTAAATTCGAATAACTCCGGGAATTAGATAACTCGAAATTCAGATCGTGAGCAAAAAACCTAATGTCACTTAATCAGTCATCCGGGAGACATCATATCATTACCATACTAAATTGCAGCGACAAAAAGAATTCACTTACTGAATAAAAAAGAAACTTATTTTATGAACTGCAACATCAGCGGCAAAGGCGGAGACGTAAGATGTGCGTGATTTTCATAGATCCTTCTATTTAAGATTTCCCGAAAAAGGAGTGAATAAGATACCCAGTAGAGAAGCGCTAGCTGCCTTGGTGAAATGCCTGCAAGAACGTATCATTCAACATATACTTCGTAGGTTTTGAAGAAAATACGATATTTTAACAGTATACCGTGATTGTCAGCATGACTCGCGCTGCAGAAACTAGGGATATTGTGTTCAATCCACATCCCTGCCCGTGTCGATTGGATGCCCATCGTACAGGCGTGCGCCGCGGTCGTGTATCACTGCTGCGTGATTCACGTTAAAGACTCCAGGCTAGCAGTGGAACTGCACTGGCTAACTTTCTCATCTATAGCGGAGGCCACGGTCACCCCTTGCTGACTTTCTTCCCGCGCTGTCTAAACAAGCACACAACACAATTACATTTACTTTAAATTTCAGCATCCTCTTTTCAAACAGTTCAGCTGGAGCAGCATGCAGCATCTACAACGGCGAGCAGGCCCGTGAACTGAAGACCATAGACAACCAATAGAAGCTCAAGGAGTCTCGTACTTTGGCTGTTCACTACTCTTCACGAACTGTTTACCCTCTAGGGACACCGTGACTGGTGCAGTGCAGCGGTTCTAAAAAGGCAAACCAAAATGGTTGAATCGGTATGTTTTAGCAATAGTACCTTACACAGCCTGGAATAGACTATGGTGGCATGTACCTTTAGTCATTTAGTAGGATGCGGCAGGGCAAATAGCAGCCAGGTAACGTGAAGAAATTCACTATGGACACTTTAATCGGGGAAAACAGGCCTCATACAAAACTACTCTCCAGGAGACAGAAGAAGGAACGCTAGGTCAAGAAAAGAGAGTAAGGAAGATGCAGACTTCTGGAGTGGCAACTATTCAACTTAAAGCAGGTGCTACGCTACGCTCTGGGTTGACTGGCCCCTGTCTCTTGGCAACCGCACAAGCTCATCGAAAGTTCCGCTTGCGCCGTCAGTCCAGGATCCAGCGGAAAGGTTTCGAAAAATTTCGAGGCTGGTGTCAGTCCCCAATCCTGCTGACCTTGGAAGATCCAGTATTAGGAATCACTAGTGACGAGACCTTTATCGCCCCCCCCCCCTTCCCCTTCTTAAAGCCGATGAAAACAAAAAACACTCTAATATAATCTTCAAAGATTACTTCATGTTTGTTTTTAACCAAGCCTATCGGGACCTAGCGAAGATTTCTGTGTTAGCAAAAGCTGTTCAACGCGTAAAAAATATGTTCTAAAGATGGCCATTCGACCTTCCTCCCTCCTTTTCTGAATTTGACTCACGTACCATGATGTCAGAGTCCAGAAATCATTCGGGCCGGGCTATATTGGTCGTCCTGATAGATTACCGCTGAAGTTAGATACGTCTAGCGCCCAAAGTACATATCAAACAAAAATCATCTTCCGGTGCAGCCAACCACTTCACTCTGCCCCATCACCGGACCCATCAAGAGCTACTTGATGGGTCCGGTGACCCCTTGATTCGTGACCTCATGCAGGCATCCTTCTTTCTGTTCTACTTGTGCCTAGAAGTATAACCAGATATCTCGTTTTGGATAAGGAGGGGGAGGGAATCCGGGGGGGGGGGGGGGGGGGCGGGGGGGGGGGGGCGTAAGGGAGAGTAATGACTTAATGTATTCTCGTATTTTGCCTTTTTTTATGGAAAAAGTAAAGAGTACCTCATAGAGGTTATAAGCAGGTGGGCTTGTAGTGCACCTTGATTTCGAAAGCCCGTGGGTTACCGAAGTAGAATCTAATGAGTTGCTGCAAAACTGCAGGAAGTGCACATTGTTCAATACTTACATAGTGCCATCAAATGAAATTTTAAAAATGTGTCCTTAAATATAGTGATAATGAATTCTAAATGTTGTGACAATCAAAAGCGTAAGTTCGTGTAACCACAGCATCAACGACTTCCGGCTCTTATTGGGCTTCAGGTTTAGACTCAGACTGGGGTGCTCAGTGACGACCAAGGTTAGCCAACGGCTTAATCAACGCAGGCTGCCAGCCCCTTTTGTGTGAGCGTTTTGGAGAAACAAAGCAACCAACACCAGAGAAATGTAAAGCGACATTCCCTCTATGTGGCCGCATGCCATGCCGTTCATTTTTTCCTTCCTGCAACGTCCAAGACCGTCCGGGGGAAGCGATGGAGGAACGCTCCCTTGGAGCTCCATTCAGAAAACGTCCGTGAAGCATGTCCAATGCGCGCACGCTGCCGTTCTTTTTACGCGGAAAACGCTTTCACCTGCACGCAATGCTTTTGAGACTCGTGCTTATTCTTTGGCGCACAGTTTCTCCGACAATGCGCTTTAAAAATGCATCATGCCCGACCGAATACTAAGGTAGACGATAAACTTTCCTGGTGGCTGTTTTTCTACAGTCACCACTCCCGCGTTGTTTGACGTAAGCTTGAATTGCCATAACGTCTCACACAATAGACTGTTGCGGTAGGGTTTGTAAAAAAAAAAATAAAAAAGAAAAGACAGCTATGGCTTGCGTGCAACGGAAGACACGGTGAAATCCCAAGAATGTTTTGTGATAATTGTCGAATACACAAGGACGCGCGCCGCCTCCCGATGCATGTCCAGTCCAACTCAGAGCCACTCTGCCTTTGCCTTTTACTATTATGAATGCGTCGAAAGTTTTTCGTCTTTAAATTGTGCGTTATACGACTGCAGTGAAACCTCCGTAACTCGGACACGCAAAAATGGAGGAAAGGCTAGCGAGCGCAAAACTTACAGCAAACGTTCCATGCTGGACATTATTTGTCATGGGGTAACGTGCTTTTTTTCTCCTAGGTACGCTTTCAGGAGTGTCTTCATGCTTACTTCTTTACGATGCACTATAGAAGAACAAGCATTAATGCTCCTTTAATTAGCTTCTGACGAAAAAGATGAACGGTACAACATTTCCATGGTCACATAGTCAATGCGGCAGTGGCATCCAACCCATTTACCGCTGATCATCAGTGAGTAAGCTGATGATAGGAAGGTTTGTGTCTCTTTAACGGGAGAGCGTTAAGGAGCTCGTGTCGCAGAAAAGCCGGCGTCGGCGGGACGGGGAGGTCTTGATTGGCCGATAGGGTCATGACGTCACATTCACTTGACCTCACGCAGGAATTTCAAACAGCCCACAACGCTCCCGTGGCGTCACAGGTGGAATGAAAGTGATTCAGTCGTGACATGCAATGCGAATGAAAGGTCGCCGCATGTTTCAAATGATTTCCCTTCATGAATTAGTTTTAAGCGCGATTCGAACCCACGGCCTTTTGCTACTGACTAGGCCACGCTTGCACGACATAGAAACGAGGGGGCGTTTATATGTTTAGCACACGCGTTCCACTCTTTTTTTTTTTTTTTCTTTTCTGAATGCACTGGGGGGCAGAATAAAAGCAGGTGATCTTGGCACAGAACTAGCAACACGTATTGTTTCTATTGCAGCCAACAGAACCAAGCAAAAATACTAGCTTCGAATTGTCTAATGAAAAAAAGAAAAACGAAGTACAGAGCTTTTAGAACAATCCTGTCTGAAAATCCAAATCCGAAAAAAAAGGAAAAGTTTTCTTTTGGTCACTACGAAATTCTCGACATATCGGAAACTTGCAGCGAGATTCTATAGAGACTGTCCTACGTCTAGAAGCTACCTAAGGTACCCCGCCGCCCCCCCCCCCCCCCCCCCCCCCCCGAACACGTTCGACAGCGTAATAACTTCTACAGAGAAATATAGGAAGGCGAGCGTAAAACCGGTAGGAAATTCCCCAGTCACCAGAAAGGCAATACAACAACGACAAAAAGTCTCAGACATCGGCCGCGTAAACGAAATGGACAGGTAAAACAAAAACGGTCCGCTGTTTTTTCCAGAATCGTCATTAGGAAACAAAACAAAAAACGCTCTTTTAACATACCTAAACGTTATCGACATCGATGCGAGCTCAGAACAAAGAGACGCGACGTTCGAGCCGTTATAAATAATTCACGTTGTAGCTCATCCCCGCAAAAAATCGCCGGGAACTGACGAAAGCAGTCGTTTTATACTACGTCGAACCGCTAGCGAGCCAAATCTTCTGCTTGATTTTCCTCTACGATTCCGGTTCTCTTGTCTCCCTATTAATTCACCTTTGTGACGACGTAACGTGTGCGAGCGCGTAAAACGTGCCCGACGACTGCATTGAGAAACTGCGAAATAAATTCAGCTATTAGGTCTCTTCACTCAAGCCCGAATAGTAGTTGTGTTGCAAACGAGGGTGCGATTATTCCGATAAAAATCTACTAAGAAGCGCGGCTTTTGGCTTGGCGACAACTTTTGATGAGCACATTTCGCACCTCGTGGTCTTTTGTGACTACGATAAAAGACAACTGACCCCGTAAGTGTAGCGTCACAACATGACGCTGTAATACAAACAAACCGTTGCTAGTGCCGTTATTACGGACAAATGCGTGGGGTGGAGGTTGGACGCAAGGTTAGAATTTGTCTGATAAAAAAAGTGAATATTTTTTGAGCATTGTGTCTGCTCATGCAGTATCAAATCATTAGGACTTTTGGCAGTTTAGACCCATGTTACGGATAAAAAAAACAGGACGCGGGATGGCCAAAAAAACGTGCTTTTCGTGTAAGGCTCGTCAAATTATGAGGCGCTGGAGAAATGCAGCCTTCTGCGTTAAGTCCTTATTTCGAACTCTTTTTGTTCGCCTTCCGCCCATTGAAAAGCAGGCGGGAAGGGCCTTAGAACGCACCTGGTATCACTGCGCTGCAGCGTTCTTCCGCAACATAAAGTTCGTCTGCGTTCCTCGCCGTCACCATGGCAACGAACGCCGAATGAATGGAAGCACGCACGGTTCCGCCGCGTGAAGCCAGCAACAGCTGACGCCACTTTGCGAACGCCGTCTGCTAGCCAAAGCCGAACGCGGTATGTCAGATCAACCGCCTCCGCCGGTGCTCGATCGCCGGCGATCGAGCACCGGCGGAGGCGGTTGATCTGGTGATCGATCGCCGGTGATCGATAGCCGACGGCGATCGAGCACCGGCGGAGGCGGTTGATCTGACATACCGCGTTCGGGTTTGGCTAGCAGACGGCGTTCGTAAAATAGCGTCAGCTGTTGCTGGCTTCACGCGGCGGTACCGTGAGTGCTTCCATTCATTCGGCGTTCGTTGCCATGGTGACGGCAAGGAACGCAGACGAACTTTATGTTGCGGAAGAACGCTGCGGCGCAGTGATACCAGGTGCGTTCTAAGGCCCTTCCCGCATGCTTTTCAACGGGCGGAAGGCGAACAAAAAGAGTTCGAAAGAAGGACTTAACGCAGAAGGCTGCATTTCTCCAGCGCCTCATAATTTGACGAGTCTTACACAAAAAGCATGATTTTTGGCCATCCCGCGTCCTGTTTTTTTTTATCCGTAACATGGGTCTAAAGTATCAAACTGCCGACGACACGATGGCTTTTGTGGGTCCAGTGGTCCCTTCTGATGGAGTAAGCGACTCCGTTGAATTAAGTTGTTGATGAGCGAGGAAACTTCTATTTTCAGGGTGAAAACACTGTGAAGCCGAACTGCGCCTAGTGGTAAGTTACAACGACGACGTGAAGTGTACCAACGTCTGAGCGTAGGCCTGCACGCGTTTCAAGAAGTTATGATGGCACAGGAGTTGTTTCAGTGCACATTTGTGTGATCAAACGAACTGTCCGTAGCAGGTACATAACTTACTTGATGTTTTGGCGTAGAACTATGTCTTTCTTCGCACTTGGAAGGGGGTGCAAATTAGGGAAGTCGATGTCACGCAAACTAGGTCTCGGAAGTGACGTCACGCACGACATAATAAATTATGAAGGGGTGCAAAGTTGGGAAATCGATGTCACGAAAACTTGGTCACGGAATGTCACGAAAACTTGATCGCGGAAGTGACGTCATGCTCATGCACATAAAAATAAATCTGGAAGGGGGTGCAAAGTTTGGAAGTCGATGTTACGAAAACTTGGTCACGAAAGTCACCAAGTTATTTTGAACGCGGAAATAAGAAAACAAAAGAACCTGCGAGCTCTCATGCATGACGACGTACTCCTCGCACGGCGGTACACGAATGACGCGGCGAACCTGCTATCGCATCCGCCACGAACGTACCATCCGGTCCTTTCATCGGTGTGTGCTTCTTCCTGAAAAAATTGACCACATCTCCACGTGGTGAATGATGTTGATTGGGGCGAAGCTCTGGCGGTGCTTGTCTGCGTAGACGCTGAGCCGCAGCAGGCCGAGCCTTTCGTTTGTTTTCATCCATGTCAGAAAGA
The DNA here is from genome assembly GCA_013358835.2 of Ixodes persulcatus. Classification (NCBI taxonomy): domain Eukaryota; kingdom Metazoa; phylum Arthropoda; class Arachnida; order Ixodida; family Ixodidae; genus Ixodes; species Ixodes persulcatus. The sequence goes on from JABSTQ010002900.1 coordinate 99,217, forward strand.
GAATGTGTGGTATGGAACGTGGTTATATACGCATTTGAGCATTTGACCGCAGCACCCTCTCGTCTATAAACGTTGAGCCAATGCATGCAAAGTTTAACGTGATTATATACGCATTTGACCGCAGCGCCCTCTCCTGTACAGACATTAAGCGGCTACATGCAACGTTTCATCCATGACATCCCCAACTCTTGCAGTTACTACCACATCTCAGAGTCCCTACTTGTGCCGCAGTCGTGGCCGAGTGGTTAAGGCGATGGACTAGAAATCCATTGGGGTCTCCCCGCACAGGTTCGAATCCTGTCGACTGCGCAAACATTTTTTTTTTGTTTTGTCATCAATTGTTTTTCATTTTTTTTTCATCTTCACTCATCATCATCATCACCATCATCATCACCACCACCATCATCATCATCATCGTCATCATCATGAGATTCACTCATCATCATCATCATCATGAGAGCACTGGACGCTGAACGGACGGGGGGACGGACATGTCTAGCCCCTAAGGAGCTTCGCCCCTAAAACCTTCGTATCGTGTGTTTAAAATGGTCCAGTAGCGCGCCCAAGTTTTCTCCGTCGACTTACGTCGCACGCCATTCCACATATGCGACTCGGAGATGACGGCGCGGGAGGCTGCAAAATTCCTTCTACGGAGCTCCGATCCACGGGCATTCACGTCTTCAGCACCTGCCATCGTCAAGCGGCACGAGTCGGTGGACGTATCTCCAGCTGCCACAAACAACACATATGAGACGAGTGGACAAGGCACGGCCTCTCTTATAACACCCCCCTCTCATTTCTTGTGCCGCCCACACGTAGTTCCACGGAAATGTATGCAGCATAGTACACCTATGCACCAACCTTTTTTTTTTTTACGTTTGTGACATGGAGTGTGCTTGATTGACTTTATTGGCTTGATTTCCGTCATTTATACTTATGAGAGTTCTGCTGAAATGCGTCAGATTCGTTTAATTATAATGGTAATTTTAAGGTTACCTGCTTAGTTCAATTATACGTGTTATATAGTTCAATTTACATCCTGGCGGGGTTTTAATTGGCGAGGTTGTTCACGTTCCAAGTCAGGAAAAATGGCGACCACATTAATTCATACCTGGCATGTTCCGGCACTCGAGAATATGTCTGTGTTCCGGGGACACAAGCTGAAACTCTCCGTGTCCGGTTTGTTGAAAATTCATTAGGAAGTAACAATTATCCTCTAATACCATAGTCAAAAAAATTATTTTGTGCGTACTTGAGTAGCCGTGACCACTTTTTTTTATCTAAAAAATAGTGTGCGAGCTTATTTGCAATTCTCACAAATAATATATATTTACACCCCACGATGAAAACTGTATGCTATGAGGTGCTGATGGGCTCCACTTTCCTATAGATATGTGCTCACTGTTTTCAAAATGTGCGTGTGATTTTTTTTATGACCAAAACGAGTACCTTAAAGCCGCGATCACACTGTTCGCACATCAACACACACACACACAAAAAAAAGCCCATATAATGACAAAGTTGTCTGCGGACACGCCTCAAAGCGTGTTCAAAGTAAGTTAGTTTTATACATGCTTCAAACATGTTGGGAGACAGTTTTTGTAAGACCAATATTGCAGGATTGTGATACAAAAAAGAAAAGTGGCTCTTATGGTATCAGCATATAACTGTCTAGTCCAATCTTAGGCTCCGGATGTTATCATTGGGTTTTTAAAGCTAATAGAAAACCTACGAAAACCTTGTTTTCGTAGGTTTTCTTCCAAATTACATGACGTTCCTCCAAATTACCTGACGTGATATTTGTTTGTTGCGGGATATTACTACCCAAGCCCGAAACAAAGGATCCGGTGAAATTGAAGCTCTTTATTATTATTTTTCTTAATATGATCAATTAAAAATTTGAAGAAACAACTTTAAACTTTATTCATCGGCACTTGAGATATTCTTTTTCAGTTGGACTGGCGTTTGTGGTCTTGTTGTTTCCTGAACGTGCTGTGGTATTTACGCGATATTTATTACTTTTATGCTCCAATCTTAGCTCCGTGTTCTTTTTTTTTTTTTTTTAAGGGGGTGGAGGGCAGAATTATGCTTATAAAATATTTTGTTTCGCCTCACAAATGACGTTGTTTAGCTAAGGTCTACACTGCCTGTGATTTTTACAGTAACGGCTGCTGTACTATTTTTTTTTAATTCGGAAACAAAAATATCTTTTATCAGTTAGCATGTGGTATTCAAAACATTTAAAAAATAAATGCCAACCTTTGACGGATATCAAATCGATCGACGTGACGTGATTTGATTAGTGTCATTTATTTATAATATAATATTGATTCTGAAATTACACGGAGGCTAGTCTGACAAAACACAAAAAAGAGATTTACAAATTTTTTGTGGAATCCTGTACCACCAATAATAAAGATTTATAAACATTTGTGTGTGTGCATGTGTGTGCGTGTGTGTGTGTGTGTGTGTGTGTTTGTTTGTGATCGACATGGGATATAGTATAATTATTAGACAGGATCTTTTCTCTTATGGGCGCACAAATTGCGCTTTCAATATTATAGCTTCGCAATAATATTTGAAATATCTTAGACAATAAATATTCAAGATATCAAAAGGTCAACCTTCAGGTCACCTAGGAGACAAATATAATAAGTGAAAACCAAATCTCCAAATATTGCCTTAAACCAATCTAAAAAAAAAGTTTATTTTCTTTAGGTTTTATATTATACCACCTGAAGAGACGCTACGATGTTAAAAGGTACTATCGTGGACAGTGTTAGCTATAACACGGCAGCGGCGGCCGTCCCGTACCCCCAGCGCCGCATGGCAGGCGCTGTCCGAAACTCCGCGCATGCGCCGTGTGGCGGACTCGCTCTTCCCGCCTGCGAGCAGACCCTCGCTTTATCGTCTGCTAGGCACAGAGCAGACGACGCCACAGCGCTCGCCAATTTTCGCTGAACACGGTTCAGCGAACCACCGCGTAAGAGGTGCCCACGGTTCATTCCTTGACACCGCTGGCTAAGGATAATCATCGCCACTAAATGTAATATCACGGTAGATTACATCTTTCATGGAACAAACTTGCGGTTATACTTTGTTTCACTTTAGGTCTAAGCGCAGCGGACGCTACGAGACGATAGGGCCAACCAAGCAGCGACAAAAGCGCACTTTTTGCACCTTATTGGGTCCCCCGGTGATGTACTCCGCTATTTGATTGGCTCTGTCGTTTTGTAGCGTATGCTGCGCTCGGACTTAAGGTGAAATGGAGTATAACAGTCTATTTCTGTACCACACCTGCTGCGCTCATACTGGTTTGCGAACGCATATTGTTAAAGATGCATTGCGCACGCCTGTTTCTGAAAAAGCAAAACAAAACGTACCGGGGTAATGCCCCAATGACTGTGCAATCTGCCCCAGTAAAAATCGCCGGTTGAAAATGAGTTTGAAACCAGTTCGCTATGGCAAGGGTACCAGACGAGCAGCACTGTGGCATCGCCTGCTCTGCGCCTAGCAGACGACAAAGCGAGGGTGTGCTCGCATACGGGAAGAGCGAGTCCGCCACACGGCGCATGCGCGGAGTTTCGGGCGGCGCCTTCTATGCGGCGCTGGCGGTACGGGACGGCCGCCGCTGCCATGTCTAACAGTGTCCACGATAGTACACTCTTAATATTTAAATAATGCCTTTAAATGCAATGTGGCCCACACCACGCTTATAAATATAAAAGGCTATTTTATCGAAATTACAGAGAAGATGCAAGCGAGCTGGTGAACTTTCAACATTTTAAAACCCGAGACGTAAGAGAGACTTTTCTGGCGTAGTTGCACTCAAAAAAGAAATAAGAGACAAAGATCTAGTAAGCAGTGATAGAGTGCAGGCAAGCTGGTAGTTCATCGATATCTTGTATACCCTGTTAGCCTTGTTACAAACAAATAAGTCCGCGAAGTTTGGGGTATTACCGAAAGCAGTGTTTTTTGTTTGTTTTTTTTGTTTTTTTTTAATCGAAGGTGCAAGAGGCGTTTGATGGTTTATTCAAAATTAATCAACTGAACCTAGAAATTTGAAAAAAGGAGTAATGAGTATATTGAAGGACTGCGAATTTTTTAATGAAATCTCTCACAGAGAGAGCCCCGGAGTTCGCTTTCAGTGAAGTTCTTCCTAAAGGATCATAATTAACGTAGGCTTTCCACTAAGGATCGTCGTGAATGAGCTGGAACTTGGCAGGGTGCTTTGTCTAAGTTTCTGCAAAAATGTTTGACAGCCGTTGAATTAGTGAACCCATTGATACTGAAGAATTCGGATGAGTTGGTAGAGGTGTTGAAGGGCTTTCGTGGTAGACCGTGTAAACTGTGTTCGTTGTAAGGACCTGTACTACTCATTAAACCGGTCAAAACTGCTTCTTAGCGTAAGGGAATGGTTAGAAGAGAACTTGGTTAGATTTCAGTCAGCGTCAGGCAATGACAAAATTTCGTTGAATTGTTGAAGAGGTATAATAAGGTGGAGAACTGGGCCAGTTGGTTGACGTTATACATGATGGTATATGACGTTATATGATGGTATAGCGTCATATACCATATGGTATAACGTCATGATGGTATCATGACGTTATACATGATGGTATAGAGGTATACTTGAGCTCGACCACGGTGGGGTATGAGGGATGCGAGTATGTACAAAAGGAGGGTGTTTGTATCGGTTCGGGCGATTGCTCCAGTTTTTTTCGAAATTTATCTGAGGACTCTCGATCGAGAGGTTGAGAAGTTTTTAAGTGGGGTGCAGTGGGGAACCGCGATCGTCAAAAGGTTTGTTGATGATATTTTGATTTGCACTTTTGATGAATTTTTTTAAGGAAAAATTGTAAAGTGTATAAGAAAACTCAATGCTAGAGTTAAGGTTTTCGATGGAAGGGCCAAGCAATGGAAGATTACAGTTTCTGGATCTCGGATTATTTCAAGAGGGTGGCCTGTGCTGGGATAACGGGATTGCCCAGCCGAAACCATTATTGCCTTTTGCAAGCTGCCACGCAAAAAACAGTAAAAAGAGGAGTCGTAATGCCGGTGTTGCACAACGCCTTGAAAAAGTCATGTGCACACCGTTTTCAATCAGCTCTGATGAGCCAGCAGTTAAGATTACAGATGGCAGGTTACCCATCAGAACTAGTAGCAAAAGTTCGTTTGGTGCTTACAGATCGGATCAGTGGTAAGGAAGAAAAGAAGAAACAGTTGCAGAATTTTAGAGTGGTACTTTTTTTTATGCAGTTTTTCATAATTTGAAAGCGGTGGCACATTGTTTCGGTGTTTCGGTAGTTTTTGAATAAAATTTAAGTTAAGTAAGTTGACTCCTTTTACGATGGTTAATGTGGGATGTGTAAAGAAACACAGGGCAGGAGAGGTGGATTGTGAGGGAGAGGTCGTTTACAGTATTCCGCTCGAATGCGGAGGGGGTGTATGTGGGTCAGAAAAAGCGGTGTATTAATGACCGCATTGCTGAGCACAAGAAAGCAGTGGCATCCAACTCGCAGAATTCGAATACTGCATGAAACGTAGGTGAATGCGACGATTGCAAGCCGCTCTGGAAAAAGACAACAATGTTAGAGAGGGAGAGAGATGCAGCTAATAGAATCCTTATTGAAACTATTCAAATAAACAGCACAACCAACTGTATTAGTAGCCCGTCAACGTTTATGAACGAGGCAACAAAGAGATATCTAAGCCTTTGTAGTGTGTGTTTTGTTTGTGCGAGCCAGGGTTTCCTGGTTTTGTTTTTGTTCATGGAAGTACGTGTTTGTTCGCAGCTGATTTAAGTTTCTTCAGAAGTGTTTTGGTCGTATTTTTCTTCGTTTTTTTTTTAAGAGAGAGAGAGAGAGAGAGAGAGAGAGGGGTGTTGGTGTGTGTGTGTGTGTAGGGAGGGGGGTTAGGAAATGTCGCCTCTGGAGGTCACACGCTTTGTCGAGTTTCACGGGAGTTCTCAAGGTTAAAATTATGGGCTTAGTTTGTTTCAGCGATCTGTGGAGCGGTTGTTACTTCCCGCCTGGTGTCGGCGTCAAGGTTGTTGGTTGGGGGAACTAATTCAGTCTGGGTCTGTGGTTGACTTATTGATCTTGTTTACGAACTGCGGACAGGGAGTTGGGGAAAGAGTGGTGTGAAAGAGTGTGTTTGCAGTGTGACGTCATGCACATGTAGGATGGGAAAATAAATGTCTGTGTTGTCCCCTTTTCTTTTCTTGTCCTACGTCTCGGGTTTTAAAATATCGGCTGTTTATTCTCTAAATGTACTGTCTAAAATAAAAGTCTCAAGCCAAGGCAAAATATTATAAACCACGTGACTTTTTAATTCTAAGGTGATTATTAGAAGCTTTCTGTCGAGTTCCTAATTGAGAACGGCGCGCAACTTCTTACGGGAATTCGCCTAATATTGGGGAATTATAGTAGACCGTTTCCGCAGCCCGCTAAGCACCCGGATAGCGCTCCGTAATCCGCCACAACACCTTGAACTATGCAGACAAGGCTGGCGGCGTGCATGCGCAGCTGCGGTGTTTTTCTTCAGGGACACCGTAGCGGAGAAGAAAAACGGTCTACTACAATTTCCTATTATTCGACAGATACAGAAAAGAATTGAATCAAAATGGAAGGAAGGCCTATGCGACTAGAAGCCAAACGACGGCAGGCCACCAGTTCAACCCTTCAGCTCACAACATTCCGTTCGTTTGTCATGGCAAAAAGGGCATTACCGCCTCGGGACTCAATTGGAGGAGGCGCGCCCGAGCACGTGACAGCTCTCCACGAGGGAAATGCACTCTGAGGTTGCTTCCAAGCAACCTCAGAGCAACCTCGGAACAACCTCAGAGCGACAAGGTCAGCAAAGAGATCATTTAGAACAAAAGCTTACAATCGCGTGCAGCTTAATAAGAAACGCAAGGCGTACGTGGCTCGTGACGTTCAAGCTCCCTGCTTTGTGATTGGTCCTTCGTCGCTCCTATCGGCCCTTGCCGCACACTCATTGGCTGCAGAACTATAATTGAATACTCGTGACTCGCCACGCCCCACAATAATAAGACTGTCCGAAACTTGTGACGGCACTCTGAGGGTCCTATGACGCTACGTGTGCGGGAATTGGACCAATCAAACCGCGTCGAAAGCGCGCGATGAACCAATCACTTTTGGAGCTGTCCACGTTCGCCTTCAGAAAATGAGGCAGTTTTGAATTTTTTGTTTATTTCTGAAGGTTGCGTGAAAATGGTACGTCACCATTGGATGGTGACATACCATCACACGTGCCGGGAACACAGCTCTCGCGGTTTGTGCATGTGCAACGGTTCCGCTTGTCGCATTTCGCCGATCCTCTTATTAACTTATACAAACAGGTTTTGTTCTCCATACAAGAAGAGCATGCCTCAAAATTATGTGCACATGACCGCAGGAACCGGGTTTGAAACATGCGATGAAACTTGCGAACCCTTCCCTGCCGAAAATGACAAACTTGGTTGCCAGCTGAAGACAGGACGCGTAGACTGGGCCAAGGAAAGGCGCTGGAGCCTTACTCAGGTGCTCGGACGACGGTGCCTCATGTCACGTGACGTCAGTCGACGACGGAGTTTCACTCCGTCTAGTGGTGGCCGACAGCGATGCTGACGCGCGCAGAAACTAAAAAGATGCCGATTGCGGTGAGGATAATGATAATCATTATAATTATGATAATTTAAGGCAGTTGTATTATGCACTTCAATATACCATCTAAGACCGAAAAAGTCCTAGAGGCTTCCAAAATGGGCGTCACAGGATAACACTTCAAACCAACGTTACTAGAACCCCTCAGTTGGGAAACTGCCATAGAGACTGCTCTGAAAAAGTGGCGCCGATCCATACTCGCGAACCGAGCTAATGACGATCACAACGCCGCTATTTCTCCCGCAGCGGCCACTCAAGGAACCACAGGTGACTTCTGTTTTGGCTTTTATCGGCCATTTTGGCGCCGAAACAGATACGGTGGAAGGGGTTCCAGGGGTGCCACCCCCGTCTCCCGACGCGTCGCGAATTACTACTGAAGTTAAGATGCACCTATAGGTCGGGACGCGCTACCTGAAATTACCGCTGAGGCATGTTTGTATAAAAACAATGTTAATTGAGCTGCAAAACCTTGCAAGCTAAAGATTTTAGAAAACACCACGCGCCCCTCATTTTGTATTTAACTCCAATAAAAGTTACTAGAAAAAGAGGTTTTCCGTTGGTTTTTACGCAACAAACATGCTTTCTAAAAGCTCAGGGTGACCACAGTAAAACAAAAGGATAAAAAGGGGCGCTGTTGTCGTATTTAGCTCGGTCTCGGTGGACGCCAGCGGACCAGGTTTCAGCGGTGAGTTTCCCAACTGAGGGTTCTAGTAACATTGCTCCAAACTGCACTCAGCTATAAAATTAAAGAAAAAAAAATCAGAAAGTATAAGAAAAGGGACGCCCCTTAGAATATATAGTTCGCCTTTTATACGAATAGGTGCGTACACTGCCCGAACATTAGTTATCCCACCGAAGTATATTATAAACAAGCGCGTGCACATGAAATCTTTTTGTAGATATGGGGAGGAACGTTCGAAAGTTGCATAAAGTGTACGACGCAGCTTGCAGCTGCATCGTGCGGCTGCTTGAACAAGGAGTACGCTAGTGATAAAAAAAAACTTTGCATGACATGCCAAGAGATTGTAATCATGCAATCGTGCTGTGCGTCTGAAATGAAGGAATGAGTTTCTCGATAAATAAAACTGTATCGTTTTCCTCCAGCTGCGAGACGACACACTAAGACAAGAGAACTGCCGTTCGTTGCTTATGAACAATGGCACAGTTTCGAAGAAAAAAAACCCAACTACATAAAAAACATCGCATGTACGAATATATATATATATATATATATATATATGGGTGGTTTCATCTCAAATCGTGCAGGCAAAAAGGGTCGAATTTTTAATTTCGCTGAAAAAAAAATATATTTTAAGGCGTCGTCTCTAAACCCGCAGTAGCCACAAACCGCAAGTCCGTCGGAATTTTTTGTTCTCGACTTATGAATTTTAAAAGAGGCCGCGGCGGAAAGCAGTGTTTTTCACATCCGTCGTGGGTCAGATGTTTCGCTCGATCTCCTGTCGTGGATTTTCAGTACACAATATATTAACTTTTTTCAAGCACTCTGTGGGCACAGGTAAAAGGCTCTAATACCATGAAATAATTTTAGGCGTTTTGCTTTTTTTCTGTAAAAATGTCAAAACCGCCCCCTCGCGCAATTGTTGACGAACTTTGACAATTAAATCCTGGCGATCTACTTGGGTTACATCAATATTTTTTATGTCTATGGAGAGCCCAAAACACGCTCTTTATAGATATTATAAAATGATTTAGCTGTATTAAATATCCTTTGCGGGACGTTTACGTTAATGTTATGCGAAAACCAAAAAGTACCAATTTTAAAATCGATTTTCTAAAAAAAAACATTTTTTATTTTTTTGTTTTGTTAAAATGTAGATATGATAGTTGTCTACTCGAAAAGCAAGTCGAGAAAGTGTGTATTTTGTTTGTATGTTCTATATTTAAGCATCAATATCGTACAAAAACGTGTTTTTACGGCTTGAAACGGGCTTGCGAATCGCGCGTCTTCACAAACTTGGAAATATTTTTGCCTTTTTTCAACGCTCCCACACAAAAATGAAATACAGTAGTTCCACCCTGTTATAATTATTGATCATTTAAATTTTATTATAGGCGGCAAGCTACATTGGAGCAGTTCAAAAGAGAAAGCAACACTTCTTAACAGGCCAGCAGGCGTCGTAAATTTTTAATGTGTAGAAATCGGCAGACGTCGTATTGATTCGGGGCCTTCATTGGCCTATATGAACGTCCCGCCCTTTCGGAACCAGCAGATGACCACGACCTTTCGCGCTCGTTGTGTTAGATAGGACGGCCCGTGACAGTAAAGCGAGCAGCGCACTCTGTGTCACGAGGAGTGAAATGGTACGAATGTGTCGTTAACGTGGCGAACGCTGACGGCCACCCAGGAGAAGTCAGTCAGTCAGAGTATTGCAGAAGGGAAAGCAAAGTAACTGTTGCCTGGGAGGATGAGAACACCACGGCCTTACAATATCGACGGTCAACAACAGTTCTGCCTGCCAAAACAACGCCGCGTGCGAGCTAAAACCGGAGGCGCGGGACGAAAATCGCGCACGCACACGAAGATGGGCCGGTTTCGTTAGGGATGTGGGAAAATTTTGAAACCAGCCATCCGTGCACGCGTGAAACGATACCGCGTATTTGCCCAAGCTTCGAACGCCCTATCCTAGAAATGGCCGTGCTCTGCAAAGTGGTTGTCCTGTGCTTGTCCTCCGTGTTTTATTCTTTCAATTTTATGTACTCTATCTCCCCCCACGGAAATCCGATAGCCCCGAAGGGTTATCTCTTTTGGAAACAGCAAAGCCCGGAGACTAGCATCAAAAACGAGCGTGTTGGTAAATATACTTGTCTCTATTCTGCCCGGAGACTAGTTGGGTCGAAGTCAGCCTCCTTGTCAACTAGAACCGTTTGTGAAGAGTGGTCTTCTCCCGAGATGAAAAGTTAGCGCCGGCTGACGTGTTCTTTTGAAAAAGGGAAGGGGAAAGAGAAAGTTTGAGTAACTGCTTGCAGTAACTACCTCGAAAGGTCCTCTCCCGATATGAAGCTCGAGGCATGTTACGTCTCGGTTACCTTCTCGCGCACCGCTGCTCGAAACTATTCTTCACTTTGTTCCGCACTGCCACGACGGATGTGCGGAACAGAGTGAAGAATAGATTCGAGCATCATCTGGACACCATCATCCTGCCAGGCTTCAGTGTCGTGGGACTGGACCCGGCGTCGGTCAGTTGAGACTTTTTTTTTTTTTTTTTTTTTTCGTGTGTGTTTCTTCGCCCCACTGAACTTTGTTTCTCGGGTGCGGTTCTGCTGAACTTTTTTTTATGTTTCGTTACTAACTGTTTGTTAGCATTGTTTACTTGTTGGGTTTATTTCTTCATGGCGTAGTGGCCTGACGGTGCTGTAGAGAGCGTGTTCGCACGCATTTGGGTTGTGTTCCGTTTAGGGAATGCCCGGAGGAGTTGGTTTTTGTTCTTGCCGTGTGCGGCTGACTTTTTCTGTCTTCATTAAATTTTTTTTTTTCTTTACGTGTCGTTGACTTCTTTGTCTGACTCTCCACCAGGCGTGCACCTATCGCCTTGCCACCGCTCGAACCTAAATCTTTTATTTTTTTACCGCAATTTTCGTTAAGATCGGAGTTGGGTAATTTTATTCTTATTTATTTATTTTTATTCCCTACCCTTCTCCGTGACAATCTCTCCGTGTGTTTCGGATCGTTTCTGTGTCATCACGTTTGTGTATTACGGAAGTGAAAGCCCATTCCCTGGTGATCTGTGCGATGTGCGGTGAACAAACCCTAGCGTTTGGTTTCGGAAAGAATTGTATATAATAGATCAATGATGTGGTGAATTTTTAAGTCTTAGTAATATGGCAGCTAATAGCTAGTCATGCTAGTTTACAGTGAAAGTTTTATAAATCGAAAAAATACAACGTCTGTGCCTCTTCAATATGGAAGGTCTACTAGGCCTGCTGATTTGATTATATATGTTTCTCGTGGTTTCCCGCTCTTGTCAAAACATAAATAACTACTCAATACCACAAAATGCGTTTATAATTGATTACAAAACGCAGACAAAAATTCAAGAAAACTTTTTTACAATTCATAGAAGCGCACTTTTTTTTTTTTGTCTGACTTTGGTCTTGCAAAACGAAGACGTCTTTTACCGATATTGAGGCTTAAATATAGAACATACAAACAAAATACACACTTTCTAGACTTGCTTTTCGAGTAGACAACTATAATATCTAAATTTCAACAAAAAATAAAAAAATAAAAAATGTTTTTTTTTAGAAAATCGATCTTAAAATTGGTGGTTTTTGGTTTTAGAATAACATTAACGTAAATGTACCGCAAAGGATATTTGATACAGCTAAATCATTTTATAATATCTATAAAGAGCGTGTTTTGGGCTCTCCATAGACATAAAAAATATTGATGTAACCCAAGTAGATCGCCAGGATTTAATTGTCAAAGTTCGTCAACAATTGCGCGAGGGGGCGGATTTGACATTTTTACAGAAAAAAAGCAAAACGCCTAAAATTATTTCATGGTATTAGAGGCTTTTACCTGTGCCCACAGAGTGCTTGAAAAAAGTTAATATAATGTGTACTGAAAATCCACGACAGGAGATCGAGCGAAACATCTGACCCACGACGGATGTGAAAAACACTGCTTTCCGCCGCGGCCTCTTTTAAAATTCGTAAGTCGACAACAACAAATTCGACGAACTTGGGGTTTGTGGCTACTGCGTTTTTAGAGAATACGCCATAACATATATTTTTTTCAGCGAAATTAAAAATTCGACCCTTTTTGCCTGCACGATTTGAGATGAAACCACCCATATATATACGCTTGTCATTTTCGTTGATCTGATACACACAACCTTCAGATATAAAAATTAACGTATTCGCAAGTTGCTGAGCGTTACCACTGGAAGCCTAGCAGAGACTCCCCCCCCCCCCCCCCCGATTTTTTCCCCCTCCAAACTTGGGAGGGACAGACTTTAAGTTACAGGTTTACGTCATTATTACATTACATTGAAAGCAAAACTGGACAAGTCATCACCAAAAAGCCTCATGCCTGATTAACATGGCGCGATTTTACTGGCGAGTTCGCTAGCGCCGACGTTGAGCAGCTGCAGCTTCCACCACGCTCTTTTTGCCGCACGAGCAACGTCGCAACTGCGGAATCGCTAGTAAAATCGCACCATGTGAAATAGTCCTATACGAGAGTGGAACTCTACATTTAGATATATGTACCTTACCTAGAAAAATTGTAATTAATAGTTTACTAGGATACCCGGGAAGCGTAAAATCAAATGCTCGGTTTGATGCATAGATTGCTGCTTCGGGCCGGGAAAAAGAAGTTGCATGCAAAACACGTTTTAGCGATCTTGTCAACGGAGTATAGGTATGTGCACACGCTATTATTTCTTTCAACCCCCTGGAATCCAGCCATCGGAATCTGTCGATTGCTTCTCCGCGTCAGACTTAAATATTTGGTAGCGAGCGTTAAAAAGGCGAAGGAAGAAGCGGTGCTATATACACATCGTCAACCGTCTGCGTATCTGCAAACACGCCTGAAACATTTTAGAAGCATATTTACTTTGTACACATGTATGCATCAAACACGTCTGCGGACAGTGTGTTTTTTTTTTTTACTACCGTCGTGACGGGACCAACGTACAAAGAGGAAAACACGCCTCGTGTACAGTGTCTGCAAACTGTCATTAGAGATCCATATCCGAGGTTTCAATAAACATATATCAGTTCCGAGTGAGCGCTTGTCCGTCGTACCTGTTTTCTTACTCTGTCCTCGTCTCTTGTGCGTTTTCAAATCAGGATGAATATAACTACCAACTATAGCCCCATTTGCCACCCTTGTGTCATTAGAGAGTTTTAGCGAACCGTGTTTGCACACCCCATACGTACGGGTATACGATATGCACTCCGGTACGAACTACGCATGCGCGAATCTTCTGTGGTTGCGCATGCGCAGTTCGTACGGGAGGCCCATCGTACCGCATCGGGTGTGCAAAAACGATTCCATAAAACTCTCTATTTTTCGGTGTATTAGCGGGGTGTTGCCGCGACTTAATTAAGGGCGAGTCGTGGCTCCCGAAGCATGCCCGCTGTCATCACCGAGAAGTGACGAAGTTCGACTACACGGTTGTCTCGATCTGATATCCGAGTCGCCAACATGTAGGATAACGTGCCTCTGAGCGAGGGAATCATCGCTTCATGCGATGCATACGAGACAATTGCTAACTGCGATAATACACTAATTGATCTTATCGTTAAAAGTGAACGTGGGAAACGAAGAAAAAAAAGAAAAAGAACAGCGGCATTAAAAATACATGGCTCTGAAACTGCGCCGCAGGAAGCCGATCGGGAAAACCCGTCGATAAATTCAAGGTTCTAAAAGAGTTTGTGATTTCGTGGGGCGAATTGCGTACCAGTTGGCACGTTTTTACCACATTATCTTGTCAGAGATAATTGAGCAGGATCGACGAAAAAATAGACGATGTCGAAAGCACTCAGTTTGGCGTTACTGATGCTATTGGTGACGCAGGATGCGCCTTAGCGCATTGTTTCACTCAAGTGTACGCCGTGGATGATGCCGCCACGCCAAGCCGCCATACACAAATGGCCCAGGAATAAACGATCCCGGAAAAAGGGCGCCCCATAAAACTAGCACCGGGAAGAATGGTCCCAAGTGACAAGCAGGAAATAAAATGGTCCCTAGTGGTAAAGCAATAAATGTTTTCTGTGAAACCCATTTCGAAATTAAATCTCATAACCTCGCAAATTTCCCCAACCCAGTAATTACATACCGGATTGAATAAAGTACTGAAATTTATTTTTAATTTTTTAATGCGAAGCGTTAACTGTCCCATGGAGTGAACCGACGTCGTCAGCTTTAAAGCCGCGCCAAACGGCATTTAAACTCCTCTGTCGTTGTTGTTATTGAAGCGATGTTTATAAGAAAATCGACGTTGTAGTTAGTTGCGCTATGGACGCACCTGTCACTGTCGATGGGAAAGGGAAATAGGTGAAAAAGAGATAAAGAAGTAGAGAGGGGGAAGGGGAAAGGGGATCTTTTCTGAGAGTTAGCTTTCCTACGGCTTTAGGTACTGAATCGCAGCTCCTGAAACTCCTGAAAACCTCTGGATGTAAGATCTCCAGGAGCCCTAGGAGTCGCAAGCAACCCTTATAGGAAGCTGACTACACTCTTGAGTGCCTTGTCTGTAGTAGCCCGTGACGCTCTTGGACGCAGGAGTTCCTCCAAGTTGGCACTCGGTAGCCCTAGGCGGGAAAAGGCAACACGGAGATTGGTGCGCTCCTGTTCGTGATCAGTGCAGTGCAGGAGGAGATGTTCGGCGTCGGCCGTTTCCTCCCAGGTCTGGCATATGGGGTCAACATTGAGTCTGAAGCGACTTATCCACGCCGGAGTGAAGGCGCTTCCGGTCCGTAATCTGTGCAATACTATACAGTTTGGCGGTCGAAGCCGCGCGGTATCCGAAAACTCCCCTGTCCCAATGGAGCGAAGTGAAGCCGCGATTTGATGGATAGGCTCCCATTGGCTGGCGCGCACCATCAAGGAACGAGGCTATCATTGGCTCTCGCGCGCGGCTCCCATTGGCTGGCGTAGTTCCAAAAAACGCCACCAGAGAAGCCCTCTCCATGGCGGCGCAGCGCACGCAGCGACCATAAAGCCCCTTGATGAAGGAGAAACGGAAACATATCGAGGGGCTTTAAGCGACCAGGCCGCAGGTAAGAGGTGCGGGCCTGGCCGCAAAGCCCGTCCGGGCGGACTCCGGAGTGGCTGCACGGCCGAGCTCAGCGCGCGCTCGGCCGTCGGCCGCAACCTCCGCAGTAATGAAACGTGGCCGTCCACGCCATTACGCCGCAGACGAACTAAGGGAGCGGGAGAACGACATTCATGCTTTCACATTCACAACTCATAAGAAGTGCTTAGGTGTCCTCGGACTTTTTAAATTCTGTAATGAAAAGAAACAGTTTGATGCATTTCAACACACTGTCGTCAACGTCATGGGTACATGCACAAATGTTAGAATCGAATGGCATATATGGCCGACAGCACGCAGGAGGTCCTCAATTGCTGTTATCTCAGCACCATGTGCACCTCGCGGAGGTTCTTGAAGCGGCGTTGCAATTCGATGAAAGCTGACTTGCTCCTCTTCTTGGTAGGAGCGCCGACTCAGTACCGGGCCATATCTTTATAATTAAGGTCGATTCCTACGAGCTTAAAAGGCATCGATGGCCTTGCACACCGTTGAATGGCTCATGGCTGTGACCTACTATTCTTGCAAACCTTCTATTCCACCTAATGTGTCGAAGTGCATTTATCAGTTACATTTTGCTATAAAATAAACAAAACAGTTACGACACTTCAAACCAGAATACGACTAGGGTATAGGGGGAAATTATCGAGGTTAAAACCTCCCATTTCCAAATGGGTTCCGCAAGAAATATATTTTTCCTTTTCCCGGGACCATTTTTTTCCTACTCGCGACATGGGGCCATGTCTTTCCGAAACCATTTTCTTTTTTCCGAGGCCGTTTTTTGTTTTTTTTTTTGCTTTTTTTGGGCCGTTTGTTTTGGGGTCTATCTCTTCAAGGCCATTCTTTTTTTTTTTTTTTTTGCGGAACCCGTACACGTTGACAAGTAGGTGCGCGCTTCAGAACCTAGTCTGGCCACCCTGAAAGGAGAAACGCTCTGCCCACGTTACACCCTCTTGGGGGGGGGGGGGGGGGGATGACTACGGATTTGGAGAGGGCACTAGGTTTTCCGGAAATAGATGGACGAATGGATAGGGAAAGAATTGCGGTAACCCGGAAGATTGGTGGAAGAGATCTAGGGAAGGATAAAGAAAAAAATACAGATAAAAATAGGCAATAAATTCACTTCAAAAGAGAGGAGGGGGGGGGGGGGGGGGTCTGTTATAACAAAATTCATACAAATTTAAAAAAAAGAAGGAATGACGAAATGTTAGGCTAGGTGGCGCAAGCTGCTGCCCGATACAAAGGGTATAGCCATTACCATCCATCCATGCTGGGGATCCGTCGGGCGACTACGAAGATGTCCCACACTCCAGCAGAAAAACGGTGGCGCCCAAAGACCGTGGCCCAGCCACTAACAAAAAGATAACGGCAGGAAGCTCCTTCGGTTGTTCCGCTTCCAGCGCAAGCTTCCTGCCTTCGATGACGCTTCGGCGTCTCTTGAGCTTCGAGCGTGCACGCGAAAGCACGACAGAAGGCCGCCAGCGCGTACGTACACTGCACCATACTTTTAGTGCGAACACAATGTTCCTGCTTTGTCTCATATTAATCTCTAGAGGTATCGGCAGGCACCAAGTTATACAGCTTACATTTGTGCGCCCGAATGAGCACACTCCTTCACACTATCGCCACCCCTGCCCGTCTCAATCTTGATGGTGTGCGGTCATGTGTCTCTACTGCGTGGTGCACGTTAAAGGCCACGGGCTAGCAGAGGTGCTACACTGACTAAATTTATCATCTACAGCGCCAGCCAGTGTTGCCGTACCTCAAAGGCACAGCGACGTTCCGCTGTATAAGCAGAAACGTCTTTTCTTTCTTTTTTTTTTTTACATTGCTAGTGTGGTGACAGTTTTTTTATTTTCCAAAAGAAAAAAAAAGCCGACGATTGCTTGTTCACGCTAAAGTGTACATACGTCACATTCCGACGTCGAGCATTGCAAACGCAGCGTAGCGCAGCGTACAGAGCTTTCGCAGATAGTTCCTGATCGCCGGCCAATCAAAGGCCCACTTTTTTTGCTACGCTACGTTCGCTGCGCTCAACGTCAGAGTAGAACAGAGACTTGACAGCGTCTCGCAGTGAGCGTTCTAGAGACCGGGCATCAGAAAGAGACGCCCCGACGTTCCCATCTTGTCAGGTGACTATCTCAGGCGTGTGTGCGGAAGAGGTCACTGGTGCCGACCCACCTATAGCTCGCCCAAAAATAGCTGCAAAACTTCACGCAAAGCCTTTTTTTTCCCGTAAGTAAGTTAGCGATTACGATCTGCAATGCAGGTTTTACGCCCATTGGATGGTTGTGATCCGACGTCAGCACTGACCTTTTGGGGAGGCCGACGGCAGATCAAATCGGCGTCTGTTTTCGGAGTCCCCCCCGGCCCTCGAAGCACCCAGCAGCACGTCTTCGCGAAGTAATTCGAGATGGAAAGTTATTCTTGGAAAGGCCATCTTGACGGTACTCGAAGAAATACCCGCAGTGGTCGGCCGTCCTTCCCGCCAGATTATATCTCTGCTATACTCGCGGTGAAAGGGGTAGAAACATGTAGATTAGACTCTGCCGTCTGTTAGTGATCCGGTGAGGGTAACATTAACATTTATCTTATTTGCGTTCCCTTAATTAGTTTCTTCGGCGTATGCCGTCACCTCGACCAGTTGCAGTTGCGGTTGCGGAGAAGTGAGCAGTAAATATTGACGGCGAGATTCCTCGCATAAAGTTAAACAAAGCAAAGACACAAACGAAAATACTACCTCAAAACTCCGATCAATCAGAACCGATCATTTTTTTGTCAGTGTCCGCATGCGGAATCGATGGCCTTGTGTGTTCACGCGCCTCAGCTCAGAGCACGTGGAGCGGAAGCTCGCACTGCAGAACCAAGGGATCCTGGGTTCTATCTTTATCCCCTCCTTCCACTTTAGCATAGCGAACGCTGAAGAGTAGGTCGCCTCCACTCCAGTGTTCGCTCTGCTACAGTGTAAAGGGGGGGGGGGGGGGGGGGGGTAGCAGCTTCCCCTGATCTCTTAACCTGTCACCAACTATATACCTTTTACACAAGGGTGCCGCCATCTTAAATTATCGTTACTTCCAGCATGGGCGGGAACATTGTTTCGCCGTCGCCACGCCAATAGAAGACATATAGGAAATAAGCGTAACCGTCACACATTCTCGTTTTGCCTCCCCTCTATTTTTTTTTTCTATTTAACTATTTACAGGCGAAACCGTTTTATTATTTTTTGTCGCCCATACCGGATACGCCTATGAGGTGGCTGGGGACGAGAGTACATGAAAACATCTATAGACCTTTTCGTGTACTTTCGTCCCCAGCCACCTAATAGGCGTATCCGGTATGGGCGACGAAAAAATAATAAAACATTTCAACCTGCAAATAGTAAAAAAAATAGAGGGGAGGCAAAACGAGAACGTGACGACAAAACAAAAGTGACGGCAATCCACGATGGCGGCCCCCTTGTGAAAAAGGTCGTACCGGCATGCGGTCGTGTATCCCTACTGCGTGGTATGAAATAAAGGCTAGCACTGGCTTAATTCCTCATCTACAGCGAGAACACCAGACGCCTGTTGTGGCTGGCTAACTTCCCGATGTCTAAACAAAAACACAACAAAATTGTAGCGAACATGATGTACAGTGTTGATGATGGAAGGTTGTAGATTATGCTTGCCCATCTGTTATTGATCCCGAGGAAGAAATATTTATTTTATTTGCGATCACTTAATTAGTTCATTCTGAATGCCGTCACCTCCGGTCGAGGAAAGTCCTTTGCGGAGAAAGAACAGTAATTAGGGACGGCAATATTCTTCGCATAAAACCAGACAAAACAAGGACACAAACAAAAATGCTACTTCACAACCGAACCGGTAAGAACCAATTCTTTATTTCTATCAGTGTGCTTGGCACGCACAGCCGACACTGACTACGAGGCTTAAATCTGCGTATATTTAACCGTTGTCGGAAACACAATAAACAATAAATGATGACGCTGTCATAAAAAAAACCGAGCTATACTTCGTCTCATTTCTACGATGGACTAAAGGCCAAAGCCACGGGCCGCCAGGTCCAATCACGTTCCACGCTAAACTATGACACGCTTAGCATTGGTTAGGTTTAGACTAATAATGCTCCGAATCCAAAAAACGCTGCGTCATTTTTATAGCTTCGACGCTGCATGAGCCAGTAAGGCGTGGCTTTCTTTGCAATGTGAAATTGTTGGGTCACTCATTGCTCGATCCGAACCTACTGTCGGCCCATTCCCATCAGTGATCCGAGACATGGGCACCGATACGTGCTTCGAAGCGAAATATCGCACAATGTCTAAGTGGCTCGTGATTGGATCTGACGGTTCGTAGCTTCTGCCTTTAGTCCATCGTAGAGTGAGACAAAGTATAGCTTACACTCTTCAAAGTTTTAATAGGAATATATTTATACAACTGCTTACTAGTTGACGTAGGGTACGGTCATGCCGGCTGTGTGCGTTTTGGGTCAGCTGCTCGATTTTGTGGAATAAACCCAAATAAAATCAAGTAAGAGCAACGGGTAGATATGTTTTTCATTTAGTTTCTTCCTTTATTATGTTCCATCGCAACAGCACATCATGGTTCTTTAAATAAAAGCGCCGAATAAGACAAGGACGAAAGTGGAACGACACAAGGAGCCTTGCGTCGTTCCACTTCTTCGTCCTTGTCTTATTCGGCGCTTTTATTTAAAGAACCATGAACCAACTGGCTCAACTTTCCACTTTGCAGCACATCATGTTTCAACGTACCATTAAACGTTTTTAAGCTTCTTTTTTTTTTTGCTTTGTTTGGCATTTTGTTGAACCAACATCGACGTGTAATAAGTACACTATACTTCGTCTCACTCTACGATGGACTAAAGGCAGAAGCTACGAACCGTCAGATCCAATCACGAGCCACTTAGACATTGTGTGGTATTTCGCTTCGAAGCACGTATCGGTGCCCATGTCTCGGATCACTGATGGGAATGGGCCGACAGTGGTTCGGATCAAGCAATGAGTGACTCAAGAATTTCACATTGCAAAAAAAAAGCCACGCCTTACTGGCTCATTGCAGCGTCGAAGCTATAAAAATGACGCAGCGTTTTTGGATTCGGAGCATTATTCGTCTAAACCTAACCAATGCTAAGCGTGTCATAGTTTAGCGTGGAACGTGATTGGACCTGGCGGCCCGTGGCTTTGGCCTTTAGTCCATCGTAGGATGAGACGAAGTATAATAATCTCGGCTACGCTTTTAAAGGGGTACGGAAACGAAATGACGTGAGCGCGAGCTCTCTCCCTTTCACTTGAAAGTCGGCCAGCGAGAAGCGCAATGCGTATCGCGCCGGTGACGTCAATAGTTCCTGCACTGCCAAGGGTACCGTAGTTGCGAGCGTTGCCGCTTGATGGCGTCAACGTGTGACGATCTCGCCTAGTAGTAATATCCGAGGACTGTACGTTCTAGCTTGCCCATAACGTCGTTCGCGACCATACCAGTATTTTATGTGCTACGAGCGTACGGTTCACCGTGTTAGTTTCACGCCGCAAAAGTAGTAGCTCGAGGGAACCGGTAAGTAGAAATAACCGTTAGTACCCAGCAATGGCGAGGGGAGAGTGATCTACCCTCATGAATTATACTCTTTACTGGAATTCTTCTTTTTCATCTACCCTCATGAATTATACTATTGAGTTCCCAGGGGTAACTTCTTCTTCTTCGGTATGATATTTGGTGGCTAGCGTTCACATGTTTCTGACTAGGTTTCTCACTTGGGGCGCTCCCAGAAGAAGGAGGTGCCTGTCCCTAGCCCATATTTATGCAAAAATATCGGCGCTAAAATTTCGTTTCCGTACCCCTTTAAAGCGATTCGGCTTGGAGCCGTATTTGTATGATCCTTCCGCATCGTCAACTTCTTCAGGACAGACACGCGCACCAAGCCTGGGAACAACCGAAGCGTCAACGAGCCATGCGCACGCGTTTGCGCGTCGCACGAGAGCTGAAACCACGGTGGCTCACTTCGTTTTGGCTCTTTCCACCAAGACGCCTCGGTATTGCGTTCAGGCCTAGGCAATCTATACCAGTGAGTGGACATACCGCTGTGGCGCTGCTTGCAGAGGCATGTTGTCGTCACGACATTCCATTGAAGCTTCATAACCAACTACCAGGTGGTTTTTGATTATCGTTTAATTCACTTTAAAATATGTTATCTTGCGTTTTCTAGCGCAATATTTATGTTTCTGTGGTTCTACTGCTACCTGCGTCCTTGGTTCAGTATCCCTTTGAACGTGCGCCACTTATTATGGACGCTAAATTCTTTGGTTCAGTATCCCTTTAAGACCTCGGGGGCATATATTTGACACCTCTTCAAGTGGTGAAGAATTATTTTACCTGACATCTATATGAAAGTGAATGCACGCAGGATGGGTCTAACTCATACATGTACGTAACGCGTTACAAGTAACGAGTTACTTGTACCTAGTTACTATTTTCGGTAACGAGTAACGTATTTAGTTACTTTTTTAGAAAAGGAACGAGTAACGGTATTTAGTTACTTTGAAGGCCAAGTAACGAGTAACGGTATCTCGTTACTTTTGAGGAGTAACGTGTACAACACCGCTTAAACGGCCTTGTTTTTATTCTAGCCTGAGTATGCGTCTATTGTGACAAAGGCAGATGGGCAACCCGAAAAACAACTAACCAGTATGACAGTACTGCAACGTATATCGCTGAACACGTCAGTCGAACGGTTCGACTGATGTGTCCAGCGATAAACGTTGCTGTACTGAACTCTACAGCTGGGAATGTCATTCACCCAGCGAGAATCAGGTTCGTTGGTTGAACGTTCTAGAAACGGGTACGGACCGAATGTAAACCCGGAAGTTGCAAACACGGGAAGGCACATAACCCATTACCCGCTGTCCTCAATGAAGGCGCAGTTCTCGAAGATTCACCAGCTCTTCCTGAAGCCCAACACTGCCGTTCCTTCGAGCGCGTCGGTAGAACGACTCTTCAGCGTCGCCGGAGATGTATTTTCAAGGAAGCGGGGAAACATAACTGATGAAAACTTCTACAGGCAGCTGCTGCTGAAGGGCAATGACTACTAAAAAGAAAACAATAAACCACGAAACAAAAACAGTTGTGTAGTTGGTCGTCAAAGTAACGTGGAAAGTAACTCGTTACTTTTGAGGTAACTCATGCGTTCCTTCTGAGAATCAGTAACGAGTAACGTATTTAGTTACTTTTTGAGCGAGTAACGAGTAACGGTATTTAGTTACTTTTTTTGGGTAACGTGTACATGTCTGGTCTAACTGTTGTGTCCTTGGTTTGCTTTTTGCCCCATGTTCCTCTCACCCACACCCTCAGAAGTGTACTCTGCCCGCATAGGCTGCTCTTCGCTGCATTCCGAACACCAGTCATTTATGTCGAGGAAAACAAGCTCCTGCGAAGTCTCAGTGGCAAAAATTCATCCGCCACTTTTGCCTCTAATGCTGTAAGTCCCTTGTATTGGGAGCAGATTCAACCGTTGCGCCATTAGCGGCTAAGTTGAGAATGAAACCTACGAGATCAACTAGACACAATATGGATGATTTGTTTGCGTTTCTAACGCAGCGTTCGGCTGACGCAACCGAACGCTGCGTCAGCGTTAGGCTGGTGCTCGTGTTCAGCGATTAAAGCACCAATAGGCCTCTTCCAAACTCGAAGCGACCCTAGCGGTGTAATGCCGCGCAAAGCATCCTGGGAGCCCGTTGGCCACTACGAGTCGGTTTCGATTGGCCGACCTAACTTCGCGTCATCTGCCTCAAGACCAAATACATTACTTGCACTTTCCAATATTCAACTTTCCTTAAATCTATATTACTATGGAATGCTGGGGCATGTTTATTCGGCCTCGCGACGTGCCCGAGTTTGTGCGCAGTTACACACTAGGTGAAGATGGCGCATGCAGAAAACATGTACTATGTCGGTCCTCCTGTTACATCGGCTTCTCGATGTCCTAGGCTTCTTAAATTACCTGTGAGCCGGGAGAGTCATGCTGCACTCTGTGCCGATTTGCTAGAATCAGCGCCTTAGCTTAGAGTCTTACCGCTCATTCACACTGCAAGCGGATCCGCGTTAGCAAAGCGGTTGCGTACGCGGTTGTATAAAGATCCAGTGCAATTGCACGCTCACTCGATGACGTCAAGTGCGCGTGCAATTGCACTGGATCTTTATACAACCGCGTTCGCAACCGCTTTTCGAACGCGGATCCGCTTCCAGTGTGTGAGCGGTTAGACTGTGTGCAAAACTCCCTAGAATCAGCGTCTTAAGCCCGGTTCACACAGTTGCGTTTGACTGCGTTTGACTGCGTTGCGGCTGCGAGACACCAGGACATCCCTGCTGCTTATATCGCGTGCCAAGAAGATTCTTTGAATTGGATTCCACGCTTCATACGAAGCACAGATGTGCCGGTGACTCGCTTTCGGTTCTCGCCGCAACGCAATCAACCGCACTCAACCGCAAGTGTCTGAACCAGGCTTTAGCTAAAGCCCTGTTCACACAGTTGCGTTTGACTGCGTTTGACTGCGTTGCGGCAGCGAGACACCAGGACATCCCTGCTGCTTATATCGCGTGCCAAGAAGATTTCTTGAATTGGATTCCACGCTTCATACAAAGCACAGATGTGCCGGTGACTCGCTTTCGGTTCTCGCCACAACGCAGTCAAACGCACTCAAACGCAAGTGTCTGAACCGGCCTTTAGACTGTGTGCAAGACTGGCTGCCAAGCCTTGGGCGCGCGAGCTTGAGACCTCGGCTTCACGTGCCATTCCAATCGTGCGCTATCTTCGGCAGTGCTTTCTTTCACACAGTCTCAGCTAAGACGCTGAATGTAGCAGGCCGGCCCTGGAGTGGTATGCAGGCCGCCAGACAGGTATGGGACGCGGCAGGCCGAACTTCCTTGTCTTATACGACCGCTGGAGGTCCGTATGTTTTATACGGGGGCTGTCAAGAAGATGAATGGGTGCAATGCAAGCGAGCGCTAACTTTATCTTCATGCAGTGCTGAGATGCACTACTTCCTCAACGGGGCAATTGAAATCGAAACCATGTCCCTCTCTTCCATGGCCAATGGCTCCCATAATGCCACGCGCGCTGTGTTGCGTGCAGGTATTTTTGGAAGTGGTCTGTTGAGTGCCCCGCGCTCGATCGAGGAAGATGAAGTAAAGAATACAGACCACGCGTATGGTGGGCTAGAAGGGGGAGGTGAGACGATCGCGCTTGCGAAAGTGACTCAGTGATTCAGCATGCGGAGCTGTGGTGGGTTATAGCGGGGCGGGCAGCCATCGATAAGTAGAGTTCCTGCATAGGTTCCCCCTACGCAGTGTTGTGCCCGTTACCGAAAAAAAGTAACGAAGTAGCGTTACTCATTAGTTTGGTAAAAATTAACGCGTTATTGAGCTACGTTACTTTTTTACAAACGTAACGATATACCGTTACCGTTACTTTTCAAAAATAACGAACGTTACTCTTACGTTACTTCTGTGTTCGAGTACATATCTTTGGCAGCATGCGAACGGGGACTGCTGGAACACAACCAGCCAACCTACACCCTTCATCCTTACTCCGGTTTTAGTAACAGTCCGGTTCATACTCTTACTGATTTACTTCACTATGTGGAACAGGACACCGATTACCAGCACACTGGTTATAATCACTTGCTGCCTCTTACCAGCAGTAACTAGTTTTCCTGTGAAAAAAAAAAAAAAAAAAAGGTTTTGTGTTTGTAAGTTTTCTTTCCAGGTTTAAAACTTTTTTTATTTTTTATTATGACCTTAGGGAAGTAAAGACTAATCAAGCGAAAGATGCTTCTGTGTACAAAAGTGGGTCAGGAACTTTCAGGCAGCGAGGGGGAGAGCGAGAGTAAAAAATTCCACAAAGTATGTTTCTTTTTTTTTTTTTTGTAACTAGAGAAACGAGCAAATCGCTTCGCCACTAGTTGTCCACTGTATTAAACGGATGTCTCTCTCTTCTCTCTCCCCCCCCCCCCCCCCCCCCGCTGTCCACCCACCTCTGCTGCACAAAGCAGAGGGGGAAGAGGAGGGAGGGGAGGGGAGGGGGCTGTTACGCAGTCGTTCGTTCAATCAAGCCTTGTGGGTGGTGACACTATAAAAAAAAAAAAAGAAAAAAAAAGGAGGACGAGCGGAATTAGCTGGTAGCCGAAGGTTTTTTTCGTCTTCGAGAAGCGAGATAGAGTCGCCTTTTAACGAATGTCTTTTTTAGTCAGAAAGTTTTTTTGTTTTGTTTTTTATTGTGACGGATGCTGGTTCCGTGCAGCGGTAAGCTTGTGCAGTATTTTGAGATGGATGGGTGAATAGACGGACTGATAAGTGGAAAACCCACCGTTTTAGGAAATCGAAGGTTCAGAAGTCTTAGCAACAAGATACGGCATTGCCTGTGCATAGAGTGCTTGAGCGCAAGTAGTTGCCCCTCGAGCAGAGAAGTTAGATCCTCCATTGAGCTTAGTGACCTAAATTTAGTTCCCCTAACGTCTCTAGTTTTATGCACAATAGTGCTATTCTAAACGTTGGATCAGGCGTCGTGACCATTTCCCAAATACCTAATGTATTTCACCAGTTTTGGTCAAAAGTAACGAGTAACATAATTTGATAGCCGATACCGTAAAAAAGTAACGAAAATACTTTACTCGTTAGTCATTCAGAATACTAACGAGTACGTTACTGCGTTAGCGAAAAATGTAACGCGTTACCAGTAACGTCGTTACTAGTAACGCGTTACCTCCAACACTGCCCCTACGGGAGCCAGAGTTGCGCATCTGTTTTCCACGTGAGGAGCGGACTCAGATGCCGTGCAGGAAAGTATATAGACGTTGCACGTGCCTCGGCGTAGGTTTCCCTGCTCTCTTCTTCTAAGCGTTGTGAAAGATGATGGGGGGGGGGGGGGGGGGGGGGGGGG
>JABSTQ010002901.1:0-22935 GCA_013358835.2 Ixodes persulcatus
TTTCCGTAGCAGACTAACCCCTCCGAATTCATTAGCTTTCCCTATCTCCGCATCTTGTCAAGAAAATAAAGACATAAGCATCCATACTTTTTTTTATCGATTTGATTGTTCAAACATATTTACCATTTTATAAAGAAAGAACGTGGACTTTCCGTGCATTTTTGTTTCTTTGCTTTTAAGGTAAAGTTTTGTCTTTTTAGCCAAGCAAACATTTTGTTGTGTTCCGATCAAGAAATACGTCTTACCTTTGCTGTTGACATAATCGTATTCATGAGCATCTTGCTCGTACCTGTCTTCATGAAAAGACAATCTGGCCAATCCTTCCTAGACCATTACCAACTATAAAATCAAAAGACTGCATAAAACCCATCACAATTTATTCACTACCATGACGTCAATTTGCTGCGCGGAGTCGATTTTGCATATAAGACATGAGGCAATCACCGAAATGATTACCTCAGGCCTTAATATTTAATTTACAAAAAAAAATTGACTTTGAAAGAATACCTGCTACTTCCCACACCTGGGAAAAAAGGGATCATTATAGCAGAAATAAAAATTAAACCCTTTCGTAATAATATAATGCACATATTCATTCGATGACTAACGTCGTTTACGCACGACAAATGCCAGCAGTTGTAGATACTGAGTCCCTCTTAATAATTTTTTTTTTTTTTTGCTAGGTCGACATTTAGTCGCGGCGTACTTTCTTACATCTCAATTTCTGTTTGTCTTTCTTTTTTTCTCATTTTGTCTGACCGCGTGTTAGCGCCATTGGGCTGTTTATTTTTGTATTGCTTTGTTTTGTATTTTTTCGACTCACAGCCACTTAAGCAGAGTTGACATGAATGTGACTTCAGCGCATCGACTCTAATCGTTCCTCGATTGAAGCCGTCGCGGCAACGTTTACATGAATGTGCACCAAGCCGTAAGCGAAGCTGGCGCCAAGCCGTGTCAGAGCTCAAAATTAAAGCAGCGTTTCCGGCACCGGTCGCACCACGTGACCACGTTTTCCGGGCCGTTGCACGAGGAGGCCTTTCGATTCTTTCGGCGTGCGTAAAGATGGTGCCCGCCTTCTTCGGTGCTCTGCAAGAAGTTACGAGACAGATGAAGCATCAAACCCCCGAGTGTCTTGGGGTTCGGGCCGGGCCGCCGGGCCACTCTGGACCAGAGGTGGCGTGTATGCGCACGCCCTGGCAAGCGAGATCGTTTCCAAGCGCTCTGAGGACGCCACCACGCTTCGCCCCGCCAAACCTCACCGACCGCCACCGGAGTCCGGACCAACCGAACCCCGAGACCGAAAGGGTCCGGCGCAGCCAGGTACGGCACCGAGGTAGGAGCCGCTCGTTCTGCACTTACATGCAGTGCTCGGAACTCTCGGCGTCGTTCGTGCTTGCGCCGAAGCGTTTAGGAACTCCCTTGGAAGCGCAAGTCGTACATCGCGAGGCTTGAAAGGGTGCCGCCCTCACCGAGCAGCTCAGCGATATTCCGCTCACTTATGGTGGCAATAAGAGCTTACGTTTCTTCTCGGGAGAAAACTGCGGGCGATCGCTGCCCGCCAGCGTCGACAAGGTTTGCCGCCACCATGTTTACAGCTGTTCAATCGCTCCCGCAGCTACCGCCTTCCCATAATTCTCCCCGCTCCAAAATGTGATGCGACCTGCGTTTACATCGGTTGAATGAATGCGTATTCGTTGTCTCGATGCACTTCTGTCAAGCAACTGAATGCGATGCGCATCCCTAGTTCATTATGCCGTTTACAAGACTGCATTGAATGACAAAACTGGATTCCATGCGACCAAGTCGCATCCATGTAAACGCGGCTTTAGTTGCTTAGAAACATAAGTCGTCTGCTATGTTACGCCCGAACTCTATTTTGTTTCTTTGAACGCCAAAACATATTTGAAGTCTGCAACTTTTTTTTTCGGTCGATACTTTCGCTTTTTTGTGATGGATTTCCATTTAGACATTTGACTGAACTTAATATCGTGTAACCTAGAGAACTGTATTTTCATATTTATCAAGTAAAAACACACTAGTTACTTTCACATTTTAGATCATGATCTAACTTGTGTACGCGGGCACTTCTTCTGTAGATCAAAGTGAGTTGATTATCGACCGCGTTTTCTAAGCAAACAAGCTCATGAGTTGAGTTAAAACGAAATCCACGCTGATGGTAAACACTTCTTTCGCTTGCTGCAGACCGAAGAAACGTTAGCAATCACATTGTTTTAGTATTTCGGTTTAAAGAGATGAACTATAAAATAAAAAAAACGCGGTGTTCTTTTGGGCTTCTAATAATATATTGCCGCACGCCTACGTAGTCGAGTCGGCGGCGCGCTGGGCTCACACTCAGGTGGCTCGGGTTTGAATCCCGACATTACATGTGCACACTAAACTTTTTACACCCCTTAGGGGTGTAAAGCACTTGCCCTAGGACGAGCACCCTTTGAGGGTGCACACTCCTGTGCAAAAGCACCCTATAGGAGTATCGTGGTTCAGGTCAACCGTCTGAGTGAATTTGGAGACTACACGGTCGACGGTATAAATCAGTTCATATAAAACAGCAACATACGTAAATAGAAAAGATAACTAATGCCTAGGTGTTTACACATATACAGTTAGAAATGTGTGGAATTCTTACGTACCTCTTCAGGTTGATGATATCAAGGGCTGGGGTAACAGGTGTCCGTTGAGACGATGGTGTTTTCTCGACGGAGCCAGTTGCTTTTTACCAGGGGTCGTTGCCGAGGTATCTGCGGACTGTGCTGGAGGTGGCCCAGGTTATGCTGAGACATTATCCGCTGGGTACCAGGGTTCGTTGCCTTGATACTGTAGATTCCTGAGAGGTCCGCGGGTCCGAGTTACGGTGGAGTCGGCATGCATCTGCGGTCACGACCGCGGACTGCAGCGTTCTCGGGGCACCGTCGAATCCGTCTCCTGCTCGAGCTTCTTCTTTTCTTTCTCTTCACTTTTTACCGCCTAGCCTGGCACCTCTTCTTCTCTTCTCTTTTTTTTTTTTTCACCGCGTGATGTAGTATAGGGTGCACGTGCAATGCGCCCCAAACCAAGGGTGCTGATGCTGATTCGAATGGGTGCTCGAGGGTAATTCATTCTAGTCGAAATAGACTTTTGTAAAACAAAACTTATCTTATTTACACAGATGATCTCGTTACAGATGAGCACTTTGCCACGCCGACACTTTGTACGGGCAGGGTGGCGCTAAAAGTGAACTATCATCTAAAATGAGTTGATTGACTTTTTTCAATTACTGGTTTGACAGCTGTTGCGAAAATGAAGACAGTCACCTCCTTAAACCAGTCATTTATTTATAAATCCTAACATGAGCACACAGACCAAAAAAAAATCATTTCAACAAAAGGCAGCGGTATAGTAGTGCTCCAGAGAGCATTGTATCCCACAACTCGTTTTGTGGGCAAGCATCTTTCTCAATCGTTTTTTCTAAGATTAGTGCTCATTTCACAAAAAAAAATAGGCTGGTCTAAGAAAGTGACTGCCTCCGTTTTCACAATATGTGGTGGTGCCAGCAAACCAGTAACTATAGTAGGTTACAAGTCAAGAAGGTAGCGGCAAATGCCCCTCAAAGGGAACCATATATCCCTCCGCCACCTCCACATCCAATAGCGTCCCATCGTTTCCGTGACGTTGCGGCCAACGCGCGAGGAGGGTCGTACCTTTCTGTACATATTTGCTTTATCTCTCGACTTTGACTTAGCATTGTGGAAGCCACGAGAGGGAGATTAAGTCTTCCCCCTTCCGATGGAAACAAAGACGACTTTCGGGGATTAGCTTCCCCCTCCGATTGATACAAAGGCTGCTTTCAGGGGCTCGGTTCCTTTTCCGATGAATGCAAAGGTCGCTTTCTTAAAAAGTGGGGGTCGGAGACAAGTTGGCACCACTCTGTGGCCATTATCTATCGATTGAAGCGGAACAAGGAGCGTTTCCAGTGAACTCTTCTTTCGATTGCGGAGGCATTTGAAACCGGCGCACCACGCTTGTGGGAGGAGCTTCTCCTACCTTCTTAACTTGTAACCGACTATAGAAAGCTAATTCATAGATTTTAGGTAATAGGTCCACTTTTAGCTGCCATCAAGATTGTATAAAGTGGCTGCAAGGAGAAGTATAGCTCAACTGTAAAAAGATAATTTGCATAAAACAGAAGTTTTATTTTCCAAGAATCTGTTTTGATGACAATGAATCACTTTGTATCTCAGCACCTGTCAAACTGGGTTCAGTATCCACGGTATGGCAACCAGAAAACCACAAAGTATGAGAGCAGATAACTGAAGAAATAAGGAGAGATGCAAAAGTACAGTGCCAGCATAGCATAGGTAATATTTCAATGTTGATTTAAGTTTTACTTCCCACAAAATTTGGAAAATAAAAATATGTCGCAGAATTTGTTCCATGCCTAAAGCTTTTGAATTTATTAATTTCTCGATGGTCTTAATACTCGTATACTTCCACAAAACATATCAAAGTTTTCCCTATGAATAGATCAGTGGGATACATTCTCAAACATCATTTTAGAGAAAAAGTCTGCCACCAATCTCAAGGTGCCATTAAAAGTGTCAAATTTTCAAACTGCAAAAACTGAAGTGTGATAGGCACCACATGCATAATCAGCATTTGCTCATGCAAAGTATGCAATGTTAGAAAGTGTAATGTACAAACATAACTAACAAGGAGCTTCCCAGGCAGCACAAGATATTGTGCCAACATTGGTCTCAGCATGGTTAAGGTGGCCCCATATGGGCCCAGCTTAACCGGTCTAGAGCCAGCATTTCATCATGCTGGCTACATGACGGCAACATTGGCCGTTTCTGCCAGCGTCCAACCAATATCGCGGCATCCCGGCTACATGACGGCAACATTGGCCGTTTCTGCCAGCTTCCAAAAGATATTGCTGCATCCCGGCTACATGACGGCTACATGACGGCAACATTTGCCGTTTCTGCCAGCTTCCAAAAATATTGCTGCATGCCGGCTACATGACGGCTACATGACGGCAACATTTGCCGTTTCTGCCAGCTTCTAAACTATATTGCTGAAAATATATGAAGTTTTATATCGGGCTCTGTTTTGCAACCACCGATTCACGGCCCCCAGCCAAATCGCGGCAACATCGCCGGGATGCTTTCTTATGTTCTAGGAATATTCAGACACAGAAGCATTTTCGCCTACAAAACCTTAACCCTCAGACTTTAAAACCTCAATTGATTGATGTTTCTTTCATCTTAGAGCACAGCTCTTAGGCTCCCGTTTCCGGCTTGAGCGGCGTCGCCGTCGGCGTAACAGTAAAGCGTCGGCGTAACGCTTTTTCGTGACGCTCCAAGAAAAAAACGTTTCGTGACTTTCGCGACGCCTCAGCGTCGCGAAAGTCACGAAACGCTTTCGTGACGCCTCGGCGTCGCGAAACGCTTGCGCTTTCGTGACGCCTCGGCGTCGCGTAACGCTTTTTCGTGACGCGCCGGCGTCGACGTAACGTTTTTTCGTGACGCGTCGGCGTCTCGTAACACTTTTTCGTGACGCGTCGCGTAACGCGTCGGGGTAACGCTTGTTTGTGACTCCTCGACGTCGTGTAACGCTTTTTCGTGACGCGTCGGCGTCACGTTTTTTCGTGACGCGTCGGCGTCGCGTAACACTTTTTCGTGACGCGTCGCGTAAGGCGTCGGGGTAACGCTTGTTTGTGACTCCTCGGCGTCGCGTAACCCTTTTTCGTGACGAGTCGGCGTCGGCGTAACGTTTTTTCGTGACTCCTCGGCGTCGCGTAACACTTTTTCGTGACGCGTCGCGTAACGCGTCGGGGTAACGCTTGTTTGTGACTCCTCGGCGTCGTGTAACGCTTTTTCGTGACGCGTCGGCGTCGGCGTAACGTTTTTTCGTGACGCGTCGGCATCGCTTAACACTTTTTCGTGACGCGTCGCGTAACGCGTCGGGGTAACGGTTGTTTGTGACTCCTTGGCATCGTGTAACGCTTTTTCGTGACGCGTCGGCGTCACGTTTTTTAGTGACGAGTCAACGTCGCGTAACACTCTTTCGTGACGCGTCGCGTAACGCGTCGGGATAACGCTTGTTTGTGACTCCTCGGCGTCGCGTAACGCTTTTTTGTGACGCGTCGGCGTCGGCGTAACGTTTTTTCGTGACGCGTCGCGTAACGCGTCGAAATAACGCTTGTTTGTGACTCCTCGGCGTCGTGTAACGCGTCGGAGTAACGCTTTTTCGTGACGCGTCGGTGTCGCGTAACGCTTTTTCGTGACTCCTCGGCGTCGCATAACGAAAAAGCGTTACGCCGACGCGTCACGGTTACGCCGACCGTAACGGTAGCCGTAACGCGTCGGCGTGACGCGTCGCCGTCGGCGTAACTGCGCAGTGCATTACGGGAAACGTGCCATAATGCACCGCCGTGACGCGCGCGTTGGATTATGGGACGTCTCCCATAATGCACCAAGCGGGAGGGAGGAGGACGAGAAGGGGGAGGAGGATGGAGGAGGAGGAGGGACGAGGAGGAGAGAGAGGCAGGAGGAAGAGGGCTCCCCCCTTAAAGCTCCCCCCCCCCACCCCCCCCCCCCCGCCTCCCCTCTGCCTACGTCACTGGTGTATTGTCGGCTTTACGGGATCTTTAAAATCTCAAACGACCTGCTTTTACTGAGCCGCGCACCACGACCAAAGTTTCAGACCCCAATAAAATACAAATAATTTTTAAGCGAAAAATAAAAACTTAAAACAAATATCCAATGATTAATTAAGCAATTGGATGTCCAAAAATAAAAAAAAATCAACTTAAATTAAAAAGTCGAACACCCTGTTTGTTTGTTGTTTTTCTGTTTTTTTACACATAAGTTGATGTAGATTTCAATCAGCAAACACAGGTTATCATGGAACGGATAACAGGAGAAGAAGCTGGGACATTATGGCCGTGTTCCAAAATTTACTCGATCTTACTCTAGGGTAAAGGTTTTGTACCTTGGCGTTCTAAAACCTACCCCCGTCCAGCATTTTTCAATCTGTGTTGTCAAGTGACACGACCCGTCGGAGTAACTCAGATACATTTGGGTAAGATTTGGAACACGGCCTATGTCTGCTCGCCCCAAAAATTTACTTCAAACTGCGTAGACAACACGATAACTCCAATAATTACCACGGTAGTGACAAGGTAGTGACATTGGCCACTGAAATCGAAACCGAAACTATATGTACGGTGGAAAAACGCCAAAAAATACACGAACAGAGAGAAAGACAGCAGGACAGGGCGCACTCTAAACTAAAGTTTATTTGAAAAGTACGGCAGGCATACTAATTGTCACTCATCTGAGACCAGCCCCTGTTTCAAAACTCATTTTTATCGGTGCTTTAGTCGTATTTCAATCCATCGCTTCGTTTCAATCCAAAGCCAAAAGCAGCTTCCGGATTCTTGTCTGTCCGAGCCAGGAGGGGGGAAGGAGGGAAAGGGAACGCGGCGCAAAGCGGAGGCTGCCATATTAAATCCGTTTACGTTGCCAGCATAGGTTTTGCAGCGAAGAAGTTGCTGCCATATACGGCGGACTGAGTTTTACTTTCTTTTTCGTTTTGGAAAGAGAATGTACTGTTGTGTTACATAAGTCCTCCTGCATACAGACAGCGAAGTTTAATTATATTTGTCTTGTTTACTTGGTTTGAAACCCTGAAAACGGGTTTTTGACGACTTATTGCTTCCATAATTTTGTCGTACCCAAGGCAGTTATATCGCTGTTCTGGTTTCGGTTACGAAAGCAAGGCAAAACGCTCGTAGTTCCCGCCCTCAGTACACGTTGGACACCTTCCACACTTTGACGCCGGATAACTGGATGAACAAAGATTTACATTTACTTCAGAGGTCACTTTTGCCGCTTCCTCACCGTCGAGCAGCCGGATCAGCTGGCGGCAAGCCGCGGATCAAAGGCTTGAGCATCAACAGCATAGAGCCACTACAACAGCACAAGTGCACTCAGTGCCGATACGGGCGACGTGGGCTTCTGTCAACCCAGGGGCGGATCCAAGGGGGGAGGAGGGGGGGCGACCGCTCCCCCCCCCCCCCTGCCCCCTTCTCGGAGGGCGATTTGACATGGGTGGATCCCCCGAAATAAAACCGACTACCGGCCTGCCAGGTGGTAGAAGGCACGGTACTCAAGGACGAGGGTTCGAAATAGGGTAGGTCGCGCCCTAGCAGGCACACTTGTACTCTGAACTTGGAGAACCACCCTGTCGCTTCAACCGAGACTGAAGTCCACGGCGGCGGTTTTAAAGCACGGCTTAGAACCAAAAGTCGGCGCAGCGGCGCACATCTAGGGGCTGTCGGTGCAGTGTGGTTCTGCGGCGGTTAAAACGAAAGACGCAACCGGAGTCCTGTTTATCTTGCTTTAGATTTCCCCTTCCCCCTCCCCCCCCCCCCAAAAAAAAAAAGAAAAAAAAGAAAACGGAGTTTGGGCCGTAAGCCACTCGCACCCGCCGAACTCTCCCAGTATAAAAGGCTCTGGGTCAACCGGTAGCCCAGCACGAACCGTGAACGTTCCAGCTCTTCGTCATGACACGGTGTTGCAGAAAGCAGGGTAAAATACAACTCACAGACCACCGAATCAAACTGCACTGTTATCGTAAATCTTGGCTTGTGATTGCGCCTTTGTAGATCATCTTATTCGTTTTGCTGGAGAGACGCAAACGACGGGCATAACAAAATTGTTTGCGTATTCCGCATACCTCGCAAAAGCACTTACCCAGTCACCTTGCGAAAAGCGCGAAACACGGAGTCCGCACCGCACTGACTTACCAGTCTTCTACCTGCTTTAGAGCAGTTTGTACCTGCTAGTAGGTATGTCTCCTGAAGCTGCAACTTGAAACCAGGAACAATGCCAGAGAGAAAAGAGACAAAGTTGGGAAAGCATGCTCGCTCTCCACAATTTCTGAACTCTCAAATCATTGTACCATAATAAATTCATCAACACCTCTTCCCAAAATAAAGAAAAAACACTATGTTCACTACGTAAAAAATGGTCTCAGTTCATGCATCCATAGGCAGGTAGGAAACGTTGCACTAATTTATTCACACCGCATGATGAGCGCAACAAACTCACGCGAGATTTCCAAGAAAATATCGGTGGTGACTTCAGTTTCCCTGAAATTCTGTATGACCGGTCGTTTGCAGGACCGAATCATCTACTCGGGCGGTGTGCGTCGCTGTGCAAACGCCAACAACACGAAGTATAAAAACGGCAGGTCTAGGACAACAATCCGGAGTCCATTATTCAATTAGAACGACGTAATATTGTTGAAAACGCCCGCAGCTTTTTACTCACGGTATGCGTCGAGAATCTTCTACATTTTGAAACGGAACGGAGATTTACTTTTAAAAGCGCTCGCTGCGTCCTCCTGGACCAGCTCGACCGGATCAGCTGACGACGACGGGACGGAATCCGTTGATTTTCAACCCCACAATAACCAATTTGCGCTTCGTGTTAGTATGGGCTTCTACCTCCAAGCACCGCACGATAGACCACGAACGTTTCAACTCTTTGTCGCATCGCCGTGTTGCACCAAACCTATTTCTATGCACCAAACAGAACGAGATCGCCGAAGTCAACACAGCGCTGTCGTGAACCTTGGCTTGTGGTTGCGCACTCGTGGACCCTGTGACTCCCTTCGCTTTCAAAGCACACACGACGATTACGAATGATACTTTCCGTCTTCCGGGAACATCACAGGCCCTACTGAAAAAACCCATATGAAGTTATACCGGATCGTACCGGTCCATAACGGTCCGATATATTTAGACCGGAGGCCCGGTAGCATCCTATCGGCGGCCCGGAGTAGGTTTACCGGGACCGGTGTACGTTGTCCGGAGTCCCGGTGACGCCATACCGGCGGCCCGGAGTGCTTCACCGGGACCGGTTTATTTAGTCCGGAGCCCCGGTAGCATCCTATCGGCGGCCCGGAGTAGGTTTACCGGGACCGGTGTACGTTGTCCGGAGTCCCGGTGACGCCATACCGGCGGCCCGGAGTGCTTCACCGGGACCGGTTTATTTAGTCCGGAGCCCCGGTAGCTTGATAGCGGTGGCCCTATCTGGTGTACCGGACTGTGGCTCCGGTCGTACCGGTCATTACCGGAATTCCAGAAAAGCAAAGCGGTCACCCGGTGCGCTAAACCGGTGAACCAGATCGTCAATGCGGTCACCCTGCAACTCTACCGATAAGCGGAAAGCTGTGGCGGTTTATCAGTCCGTCTTACCGGCGAAGGCGCATAACTAAAGCAATAAGGCCGGTGACTCGCGAAAAACGGAAATGTTTTATTACACCTGATTTTGACGCATTTGATAAAAGTGCAGCACGCAATAAAAATGTTTGCAATTGTAGTTTCTGTATAAAACAAAAGTTAAAGGGTATACTATATGAAGTGACTCGT
Organism: Ixodes persulcatus; assembly: GCA_013358835.2. Lineage (NCBI taxonomy): Eukaryota > Metazoa > Arthropoda > Arachnida > Ixodida > Ixodidae > Ixodes > Ixodes persulcatus. The sequence continues at coordinate 10,436 of JABSTQ010002901.1, forward strand.
ACACCGTTTGGAACAGACTGAACGTTTATTCAAGGGCTGTGCTTCTTTTTATCAGCTAGTGGGTTGGTGAGCAAAAGAAAGAACAGAACAACAACAAGGAAGGCAAGTAGATTAGGATAAGATAATAGCAGCGTCACTATCTGTCACAGCACTCCTTCACCCTTAAGGTGAGTAACGGTCCGGTGGCTTCCGTCTTCTAGTGGAACGCCTCAGCGGGCTTGTTGGCTGAGTGGTGATGGTGGCGGGGGTGCCATCCCCGGGGGTCCTTGAAGGCTCCGTGACCAGCTCCTCTTCGCGGGGGCCGCCAGTAGTAGGGGCCGTTGATTCCTCCACGACCGAGGGTAGGGCTTCCACTGTAGTCGTATGCTCCGTGGGGACAATTCGGTTTTTCAATTGGTCGTGGTGTCTTCGTTGTTGGCCCTCCTGCGAACCGCGCACACGAACCATTCTCGCATCCATGGTCGCTTCTATTGTGGCTGGTTCCCATTTGTTCCCCTTTCCGTAATTACGGCTCCACACCGACTGCCCTTTCTGAAAAGTGCGTTGTGGTACCTCCTGCGCCGTCCTGGGCCGAGGTACAACGTTGTCGAGGCACGAGCGGATTTCGAATCCGAGTAACAAATTGGCCGGTGTTTTTCCACATCCTAGGGGAGTTCGACGATACCGATGGAGAAACCGGGCAAGACGAGTCTGAAGGGATCCCACGCAGTTTTTTACCAGCCCCTGCTTGATGGTACGAACGGCCCGCTCGGCCAGCCCGTTCGACTGGGGATGGTAGGGCGCCGTTGTCAGGTGGATGATGTCGTTCCGTTCCATGAACCTGCGAAATTCGTCACTTGCAAATTGCGGTCCGTTGTCTGACACAACGGTAGTTGGCAACCCAAACCGTCCAAAAATGGTACGCAAGGCTTCAATAGTCGTAAGGGAACTGGCCGACTTCATTGGGATAACCTCGAGCCATTTGCTGTGCGAGTCAATGACGATCAGCAGCATGTGATTATCGACCGGCCCCGCAAAATCGATATGCAATCTTGACCACCTTTCTCCCGTATCCGGCCAGCTAACGGGGGGCTTTGCTGGTGGCATACAGGAGGCTTGTACGCAAACCTGGCGCTGTCAACTCGGGGGTACCAAAAAAGCGAGCGAGCGAGCGTCTTCATCGCCGCAATACCTTGGTGCGTGGCATGTAACATCTCTAGCATTGTTTCTCTCGCCTTTGCTGGGATTACCGCACGGTGCCCCCAGTAGATAAGCCCATGACTCAGCGTCAGTTCGTCCCTACGGTCAAAATACGGGCGCAACGCCAGCTGTGGCTCCGGCAACTGCTGTGGCCAGCCGTTTTGTATCCAACTACGAATTTGCTGTAATTGCAAATCGTTATCTGTGAGCACCGCTAGTCGCTGGGCCGATATCACGCCGTCATTGAACTGTTCGGTCAGCAGTACGTACTCTTGCGCATCTTTGTCAGCTAGACGTGTGCTTTGGTCCTCCATTCCGGGTACCGGCAAGCGACTCAAGGCATCTGCCGTGATGTTGCTTTTTCCGGGCTTATACTCGATGTTGTATGAGTAGGCACTCAGCAGTAGCGCCCAGCGCTGTATTCTTGCGGCTGCCATCGCGGGAATCGGTCTTTCCGGGTGGAAGAGCCCCACGAGGGGTTTATGGTCGGTAACTAGCATGAACGTATGCCCAAGCAAGTATTGACGAAATTTGGTAACACCAAACACAAGAGCAAGCGCCTCACGTTCCGGCTGCGAGTAGTTTCGCTCTGCCGCCGAAAGCGTCCGAGAACGAAATCCGATCGGGCGTTCCTTGCAATCTTCTCGGTGCGACAGGACTGCACCAATCCCTGTGGGTGACGCATCACATGCTAACCATAATGGCTTCTTGGGGTCGTAGTGCGTGAGAAAGTTTGCCTCCCGAAGTAAGGTCTTTGTTCGTTTGAAAGCTTCCTCCTGGACATCGCCCCACTTCCATACGGTCCCCTTCTTCAGAAGATCATACAAAGGCCCCAAGGTCGAGGATACGTCTGGCAAGAACTTGTGGTAATAGGTCACCAACCCCAAAAACGCCCTTAATTCTGTAACGCAGGTTGGTGAGGGTAATGAAATCACCGCAGCCACGTTTTCCGCCTTAGGGTGTAGGCCTTTCGCGTCAATTCGGTGACCTAAGAAGTCGACTTCTGGCTGCCGAAACTTGCATTTCTCTGGATGCAGCCTTAACCCGGACTCTCGCAGCCGCCGCAACACCGTCTGGAGAAGGCTGCTGTCGTGTTGTTTCTCGGCCACAATAACGTCGTCCAGATATACCTGTACACCAGGCAATCCTTGCAACACCGCTTCAATGCGTCTTTGAAAAATAGCCGGAGCTGACGCGACACCGAAGGGTAGCCGATTAAAGGCGAACAAACCCTTCTGTGTGTTCACCACTGTCAGCATACTGGCTGCTTCATCCAAGGGCAGCTGGTTATATGCATCTTTCAAGTCAATCGTGCTAAAGACTTCCCCGCCGTTTAGCGCCGCAAAAATGTCTTCAATTCGTGGCAGCGGATATTGCTCGACACGGCAGGCACTGTTAACCGTCATTTTAAAATCACCACAAAGACGAATGCTGCCATTCCTTTTAACAACCGGAACCAAAGGTGTCGCCCAGTCTGACGTTGCCACTGGGGACAATACGCCTAACTTTACCAGCCGGTCCAACTCATCAGAAACCTTCTCTCGCAGTGCGTACGGCACAGGTCGAGCTTTGTAGAACTTGGGGACCGCACCCTCGCGAAGTTGGAAGCGGGCTGGGGGACCCTTCAACAATCCTAGGCCCGGCTCGAACAAGTCGGAGAACTCCGCAAGTATCGGACCGCCGCCGGTAGCGCTTGTTCGCTCACCTTGGCACTGATTGACGAAGGCTGGCGCTGGCAGCAGGTGGAAATCACGCAGCAGGTCACGGCCGCATAGGTTAGGTCCAGGGCACTCCAGGACTGTCAACGTTCCGGACACAGTCTTGTTCCCCAGTGAAACTTGCATCTCGAGCTGTCCGCGCACGGGCAGTTTTCCCAGGAAGCACGTCAGCTCTGTCGCAGTCTTGCGAAGTTTCGGCCAGACGTCCTTGTGTCGCTGGTACGTGGCCCATGTGATGACGGACACCGGTGCCCCTGTGTCTAGCTGCATATCCACGGCTACCTCACCCCAACGGAAGGTCTTTATGAACGGTTGGAGTGTGCTGAGGTTCCCGATGAAATCCTGTGCTTCCATCGCAAAGAGACCGTCCTGGCCTTCGTCTGCGTCGGCCTGGATATCTAAGGCCATTGTGCTTTTTGGCTTGTTGCTGGTAGCAAAACAGCGTTTCGCCAGGTGGCCAGTCTTGCCACAGCGGAAGCACCGCGCGTTGCGAAACTTGCACTCGTTTGCTTCATGCTTGCTTCCCCCACACCTTGGGCAAGGTTCTCTGTTGCTCTTCCAAGCGTTTGGTCGAGGCGTTCTGTCTTGGCTTCCTGCTGGTCGGCCGTGGAGTGCATGCACCGCGTTGTCCTCCTCCCCCGGCTTCAGTTGTCGAGTCATCTGCTGTACGTTGATCTTGGCCATTTCCGCAGCCAGGGCGATTTCCTCCACTGCGGCAAGTGTCAACGACGTCTTCGCGAGCATGTGTCTTCTCACGTCAGGGTCCCGTATTCCACAGACGATGCGGTCGCGCAACATTCGCTGTAGCAAGCTTCCGAAGTTGCAAGTGTCCGCCAACTGCCGAATAGCCACAATGAAATCCTTCACCGTTTCGTCTGGCTCTTGGTTTCTTGTAAAAAACAAGTACGACTGCGCAATCTCGTTTGTTCTCGGCGAGTAGTGCTCCTGAAGCAGTTGCGTGACTTCTTCGTACTGGAGGTCATTTACCTTGCTTGGGGCGCACCGACTGCTCAGAACCGTGACCGTCCGTGTGCTTAGTGCGGTCACCAGGAATGCCCGTTTCTTCTTGGTGTCGCTCACGCCGTTCCCCTCAAAAAAGGCTTCTAGTCGCAACTTGTACGCGTCCCACTTGTCCACTGTCTCCTCGAACTGCGGGGGACTTAGTAATGCCGCCATGTCTGGCAATCCAAGTTGTCGGCATCAGCGGCCACACCGCTCCGCAAGTGTAACCATCCTCGTCGCCACTGAAGTGACTCGTACACCGTTTGGAACAGACTGAACGTTTATTCAAGGGCTGTGCTTCTTTTTATCAGCTAGTGGGTTGGTGAGCAAAAGAAAGAACAGAACAACAACAAGGAAGGCAAGTAGATTAGGATAAGATAATAGCAGCGTCACTGTCTGTCACAGCACTAGATAATAGCAGCGTCACTATCTGTCACAGCACTATATATATATATATATATAAATGGGCGGTTTCATTTGGATTCAGGCAACGAGTGGCAGTCGTATTTTTTATTTTGCTTCTAATTTTTATATTTTGTGGAGCATGTTCCAAGAAGAGCAATCATTTTTATTTTAATGTGCTGACATGTTTAGTTTCTATGAAAAAGAATTTCAAAGAAGCGGGAAAGAACAACAAAGTTTTGACGATTGTCGTGTGTGGCGTTTTTGAATCACTCTCTATCTCAAAGTATTCAAAAGAGAGCGTCTATATTTTTTTAGTGTGATATATATAAAATTAGGTAAAACGACATTATAACTACTATTTATTATTTGTCGGTCCAATCTTTGTAAAAATCCCCAAACATGCCTCCGCGAACAACTGTGACCTAAATTGCGGATCTTGTTTTGAGTCGACTATGGTTAGTATCGCTTTTAAAATAATACCACGTGTAGAACCTTTCATTGCCTTCCATATTAAACAAAGTTCGTGCCTTTATCATGTATGACTACTGAGAAATAAATTATGAAACAGAGAAGGTTTTCACTTTTCGTTCAATTTCAGCACACTGTATAAAAAAAAAATTATTTTTTTTCTTTTTCTCGCGTCGCGTTCTCTTCGCACCCTTCTTTTACCCAGAATACATTCCGTTAGAGGTATTTGCACTGGTTTTGAGTTTTAAGCCTCTAAATATGCTAAAAAAGAGCAAATGCCGATGGTGGGTTTTGACGATTGTCGAGTGTGGCGTTTTTGAACCACTCTCAATCTCAAAGTATTCAAAAGAGAGCCTCTATATTTTTTTTTTGTTATATATATATGCAAGTCCGTAAAACGACATTTCAACTGCTATCTATTATTCGACGATCCCAATTTTGTAAAAATCCCCAAACATGCCTCCGCGAACAACTGTGACCTCTATATATATATATATATATATATATATATATATATATATATATATATATATATATATATATATATATATACCCTTTAACTTTTGTTTTATACAGAAACTACAATTGCAAACATTTTTATTGCGTGCTGCACTTTTATGTAGATATTTTTATTTGCTTGTTCCTAATTTGCTTCAGTACAAAAAATGTAATATTCACAGATCTTTAAAAAGAGCCCTACCGAAAAAACAAAACAAAAAAAAAGTATGATTACAGTATGAAAAACAAACCTGAAACCTGAGAAACACTTTGCATAAACCAGCCTGCAACCCGAGCCCCGCTGAACCCCCAGAAAGAGAGTCCCCTACTATTTAGTTGAGCAAAGTTTCGTCAAAAATATATTTTCTTTTTATTATATTAGAGTTAATATTAAAAAAGAAATGCAAATATCGCCGAATGCCTCGAAAAAAGAAAATATAAAAAAAAAAACAAGCTTGGCCCCACTGCGGTCTAGGGTTCGATTCCCAGTGGCCAAGCTTGTTAAAAAAAGCAAGCTTGGCCACTGGGAATCGAACCCTAGACCGCGGCGTGGAAGTCAGAGGCGTTACCACTGCGCTACGGCACAATTCTATAGAAGATTTGAAAGTGAGTCTCATACGACAACGGAAACGCATTCTTGTCGAACACAGGTTTTTCAGTCATTGATCGTAGTAATCGCATTCCAGAAACGCCGCGCTGCCGTAGATTGTTTTTCACCAGCTAGGTCCTGTAGGGATGGGGCTAGGGCTGGCGGATTCGTCGCCGGAAACGTAAAGAAACCAAGCAAACACCGTGCGGCTCCCGGACGCGGTTCGTGGGTGCCGACGACGTCCGAGCCAAGGTTCAAACAGCCCTAGTGTGGACCTTGCTTCCGAGAAGACTGGATATTCTTTCTGGCGGGCACACAATACTTAGACGGCGTGCTTGTGGCTGATGCGGATCGCAGGAGGTGGATAACAGGACAACCAATGCACAGAAAATAGGTCGAGCACGGCACAGAGAACGATTATCGCCGCCATGTTAAAATAAAACGAAGCTGAGTGAGCCAGGGCCAGGCCAAGCTTCAGTCGCTTCAGTTTAGTACACAACGAAGCTGAGACAGGCCAAGCTTCAGTTTAGTACACAACCAACATACTTTATTACAAAGAATTAGATAAATGTTAAAACAATTTTTTTACGTTTAGAAGTTCTAATGTAAGTTGACTAAAACGGGAACATTCACGTTGCGTCAAATGAGTTTCGTCGTAACCACTGTCGTCGGAACCAGCCGAACCAGCGAACGTCGCCGCGTCGCCATCGCCATCGTAATCAAAAACAAAGCAAGCTGCAAACTCTCGGGCGGTTTCAGGCCTTTAGGCTTTCGAAAATACATTGAAGAACGTTCTTGGGAAAACGAAAAGTGTCCCAGGTGCGGGTGTGCCCATGGAACCAGCTGTGGGTTTGAGTCTACTTGGTGAGTACTCGCCCATTCGTTTTACTTTTTCAGTGCTTTCTTTTCGGATCGTTTATGACGTGTTCTTGTGTGTGCAGGCAGCGGAAAGCGAACGTGTGCGGCTTGTGCGGCTTCTTGTCGCACACGTGCTTTGTGCATTGGATGACCCTCGAGCTTTTGCCAAGAAAGTCCCGGAACCGACCTGTCACTGAGCGAGCAGTCGGATTGCAGGAACGCACCCAGAGGCAAGCGTCCCACCGAAGGCGCGGGAAGGGGGAAGGCGGACTTGGTAAGTGTATCGGGGAGCTTAATCTCGTGGATCGGTGGACAAGGCTTCAGTTCTACAAATCGGGTGGCGGTGTGTTTTGCGGAACCTGTGACTGCTAGGTACCCGTTACGTGCTAGCGTTATTATTTGCACCCCGTTTGCTTCCGCTGCGGGTGTTCCGATTCAAGTTCGATTTTCGTCCCCGTAAACTACTCGAAATATTGCATGCCGTGCGCCTTTATAAGTGGGGTCTGTATTGATGTGTTGCTTTCATTCGCAACCTTCAGCGATGGTGGTACCGCGTTGTGAGAATCGCGCTCCCTATCTCCTGGATGATTGGTCTCATAATAAATGGGCTTGCCTACACCTTCCTGGCGTGAAAAAATAACGTAAGGCTCTAACACTGCGCGTATGTGGCAAAACTAGAATTACTTACGCGTCGCAAACCCAGCCTCGTACCGCTGATCAACGACGATCATCCAGATGACAGTCATTTTGATAGGCACCAGTGCGCCCCCTATAGGTCGTGAAATTTGCGAATAGAGTATAAAAAATTATTTTTCGACTGGGACACGGAATTTGTATACAAAATGCTGTATATGTTGCGCTTATTTGTTAGCCCTCTGGCAGTACTTTATTGTAAAGGTAGGGAAAAAAACGCCATTGAGTAGTTTGAAAGAAAACAGAAAACAACGTGTTTCGAACAACTTTCTTGAAGAGACCATGAACTGATTTTCCAACTACTTCCTCCTCAGTTCCTAAGCAAAAGTGAGAAATCATGTGGTCGTATTTCACTGGAACCCAAAGTTCTCCCAGCAGTCTTAGAGTCGGCAAGGACAGATAAAATTCACGCTTGACATTTTCGCAAGCTCCAACAACCATAAAGCGAGCGACGAGACAAGTGATGGCGACCCTTTTCGTTATCACTCGGTCATCCGCGCAACGAGGCAAACCTCATAAAAGCAACGGGAGCAAGCGATCAAGGCGATGAACGACGTTTTCTAGAAATCCAAAAACCAAGCGGCGTAACGAGCGACAGTGAGAGATCTTCATCGCTCGTCTCGTCGCTCGCTAAATCACTTGCATGCGGTTCAGCCTTAATTGTGTGAACGCGAGAGGTGCACGCCACAAGTGAGTGCTGTGCTGCCACTCACTTCCAAGTGCCTCTCATTTCAAGGCTACACTGCCATTTGCTTCCAAGGGCTGCACAGGCCTCGTGCGCTGGCACTTTAACGTCACTTACGAAACTAACACAAACACATCATGGGGTTAGGCGGGGTTAGCCATCTGGTGTTTGCCGCACCATTCTTTTTTAGGCAGGCGGGCTTTCAGAAGAAAATTGGGATTAACTTGAGTTGCATAAAACACATTCGGGTTTTGAGAAGTGGAAAATAATGCTGCGCGCGCAGCTGGCCTAGTAGGCAGTGCTCCCGTGACCTAATGGTTACCATGCTTGCCTCCCACACGAAAAACCGAGGTTTGATGCCTGGCCGCTGATACACCTTTTTGTTGTTTTTGTAATGTCGCATTCTGGTAAATTTGTGAACCCTGTTGCTTATTTGAGGTTAGAATGTTCTACGCCGATTGTTCCAGAAGCCCATGCGTCTACATAAGAGGCTCCGCGTGGCGAGCCTGAGTTAATCTCACCCCAGCGTTTGATCGTGCTGTTTCACCGACATAGACGCCTGCGACGCTAAGCTTCTTCTATTTCGTTTTGAGCACAAGTTCGCCCCATTAGACGTTTAGTTCCTCAGTTATTTGCCGCCTCATCATTTGTCATTCATGAAAATATTGGGGCTTATTCGAAAATGGGGAAGGCCTGCCCATAATGCATTTGATATTCTTGGACAGTGTCCACCGCATGACTGCAACTGGTTAAAGGTAACTCCGGTCCATACTTTCGATTATGGGATTATGATGTTTTTAGTGCAGTCAGCGTCCCTGAATTGCAAGGTGTAATTTTTTTCTCGTTATTGTGCGTAGTTTTAAAGATATCGATGCCTCAATGTTTTGTCTGGGGCGCGGCCAACAAAACCGAAACTAGCCGCTTGACCCCGGCATCACTGGAAATCAGCCGCTATGTGAACGTGACGTCAGGATCGTTCTCGTTGAATGAGTACGCAGGCCGAGCGGCACCTACTTCTGTTGCGCTAGCCGTCTAAAGATAGGAGGTAAGCTGATTTTGTTATAATTCTGTATACGTGGTAGTTATCCAGCATATGTAGCAAGAGTTGGTGCGTATACCCAAAAGCTAGCGACTGGAAAACCCGTGAACTCGTACGGTGCCGTAATCGGCGGCCGCCGTCGTGCGTGCGCATGCCATACTCGTCGCTTGTATACCCAAAAGCTAGCAACTGGAAAACGAGTGAACTCGTTCGGTGCCGTTCTCGGCAGCTGTCGCCGTGTGTGCGGTCTTCCACACTCGTCGCTAGGCCTAAATTGTCATCGGGGCTCCGTGGTTGGAGCGGCGTTGCTCTACGCCGCACTGCCAGGGATGTACAGTACTGGAGGCCCTCTCGCTTTCGCGCTGCGGGTCAGTCCCAGAAACGAAGATTTGAGGCTCTCCGGCGCGGGCCGCGGCGCCCGAACAGACGTGTGCTGGGCTGTACACGTCTGGTTTTTTCGTTCTTTTTTTCTCGGGCGCGTAAAAGCCGAAGTCCAAAGTCCACTCGTCGAACAGCGTTCACCCACACCTTCTCCAATTTCCGGTCCATTGAAAACTTGTGAAAAAGCACCTCCGTGTTGCGCAGCGGGTTGTTTGAGCAGCCCACAGCGCTACACGTTGCACTCGGTATCTTTCGAGGAACAGCTGGGCAGTCTTGGGCGTACCGAGTTGCTCGCTAAAACGAGTCTTGGAGTCCTCACAAGCAAATAAACAAAAGGCTATACCAAAGCTACACTGGCTACAGATAAAAGCAACGGCTAAACACGCCAATCACAAGCCGAAGCAGCGGTGGTAGCGGCTCAAAGAAGCGCACTCCGCGCAACGCCCGGACCGGAGGAAAAAAAGAGAACGATACTGACGTCACGGCCCAGTGTTGCTTTAGCGATCGGCAACCCGCTGGCCGCCCCCTTAGGAGCAGCGGCTCGTGGCGGGTCGCATTTTTATTATCAGCATTAGTTGAGAATGCGGCGTCCCACGAACGTAATATTTTGGCTGGGGTCGTATTTTGTGTCTCTACAGCGATACCAGTAATTTAGTTCATTTTGAGTTTTGGCCGGAGTTGCCCTTTAAGAAAATGCGGATTTTTTATATCACTCAGAATCTACAATCCTGTATCCAGAAAATAATCATCACCCTAGAAAACCGCGCATCCGCCCTTTCCACATTAAGCGCCCACACCCAAATTTGTAAGATCTGAGGAAATACGCGCAGTTCATTAATATGTAAAACTGATGACCAGACAAGCGCCCATCCCCTATTTTTTCGCGATCATCTTTAAATTTTGAGTGGGTGCTCGCCCGGTATTTTACAGTAGGCTAATAAGGAGACTATCTTTAATTTTGGCAAGCCTCCATGGTATGCATAGTTTACAGTAAGATTCCTGGTTTGATAATCCAGTTTGAATGTTACCGTGATAAGATTAATACCGTTCTTTTCGCTGGGGACTTCTTATTGAAATTGTTACTCACCCATCTATGATGGTCCAACTACCCGAAAAATATATATGTAGCATTAAATCATCTTTATTTTTTATGCAGCTCAAGATTCAATCTTCTGCAAAGGGGCGACCAAGGCGGTTTTCGGTGCTGTAAACCTGCAGCGCCGGAGCGTGAAGGGGCAGCCCTGCAGGCGGCTGAAGCGAGCAGCTCCGAAGAGGGCACTGGCTCCTGTCAAGCTGGCAGCCATGGGCAGTAAGTTTTCTCTTTGCTCCCAACATGCCAAACTCTGCCATTTATTTGCAGCCATCAATATGACTACATGTTGACCACTTTGAGTGCTTGGTCTCTTTATTCAGTAAATGCAAAATGAAGTATATGCATAAAGGTTGCTTGCATGTGAAGAAAGGCATCATTCCTTATGATAATGACAGGCCTGACGGAAGAATGTCGCAATCACGGACATCTGCACAGCGTGTTACAATACTTAAACATCGACAAGGAATCGCTCTAATTATTAAAGAGTAAGGAGATGTTGGTACATATTCAACAACCTTTAGTAACTCAGTTAAATAATTTTCACTTGTTTCCAACATCGTCATGCTTGTTGTCAACATACAGAAATTTAGTTAGTCTTTGGCTGTCGTCACAGACGTAGCTTTGTTTACTGCTGCACTTATCAATTTTCTCCACCGAGCCACAATAGGCTGTGGTTGCAGAGGAATATCGGGTTCTATTACGGCGAATATCAGCTGAAACGCCATGACACCTTGTGCTCGGGACTATTAGTGCTGTTTGTCGTACCACTGGGCAAACACTTGCGCATGCTGGGGCCGAGACACATTTACTCCTGTGCTCGTTACGCCGCTCCAATCCCTGTCACGATGGGTGCACCATGCAACCGAAAGTCTATAGACACTTGTGAAGGCCACATTTCTAGATAATTTGCCTCTGCATGTTTGCCAGTGAAGGGACAAATTAAATTGTTATTTACCACCTTGCTTTTACTTGAGTGAATTTAACTTTCTTCTGCAAACAGCTGCACGATTAGGCCTTTCTGGAGCATTCAACAAACACGCCCCCAGAACCGACATTTCTGCCGCTCCATTGTGAATGAGAAATTTAGCTGGGGAATGCTTTAACAGGCATTACACAGCAGTGACGAACGGCCTGTCGTATAGTGGCTCATCCCATATGACAACAGGCAAGTGGTGGCGACAAAGGCGTCACGGCGACAAAGCGGCGTGCTGTATCTTGGTCAAGTAAGCGGCACTCGAAGGCATACGCTACAGTGCAAGTCAACGGAGCGAGCGCGGGCGGCCTAATCACAGCGCACTCGGCTCTCGCGTCGCGATTGTTGATTCAGAGCTCTGCCTACCCCTATGACATGTGCGTGGGTGTTCATAAAAAATGCACGCGGGTCAAATGAACAGCTAACAGCTCGATAGGAATCGGTAGCAACGGTAGTACTCACCCCAGGAACGACACGCGAAGCGGCGTGTTGTTCGTCGGCACTCCCGTCGAAAAAGGCAAAATAAAGAAAATACTATATATACAAGAAATATCGCGTGCAGAAGAGAATAGAAACACTTAGAAGCAATAAAAAATACACTGGAATGGATAAAAATAGGTAATGGAATCGAAAAACAGGATTCAGAGGAGGCAAGCAACAAGCAATGCGATCTCGAGGCAGAGCGGCCAGGCGAGGGACAGTCTCTACCACAATCCTCGTGCGCGGGCCGGGGCGCTTGGGGGATTTGCAAAAGGGCTATTGCGCCATATCACGGACGGGGCGAAGCCCGCACTCGTCAGGCATGCCATTTTTCTGGTCGATGGCAGTGCGGCTTCCCTCATGTCGCCCATGTTTGTATTTATTTTAGGGGTCTTGTTATGCACCACAAGTAAAATAAGGAGTTGATTATTCATTTTAA
>JABSTQ010002902.1:0-19161 GCA_013358835.2 Ixodes persulcatus
ACGTTGATGGTCCTTTATTCGAAGACGGGCTAGCTGGCGTGCTTCTTCTGCTCGTTGGGTGACCAGCTGGGCGTCATCAATGCCGTCGTCCGTCGGGTCGTGGGGCAGCGTGGCGTCTAGCATCGTCGTCACCTTTCTGCCGTGCACCAGCTAAAAAGGTGTAATGCCAGTGGTTTCTTGAATCGCCATGTTGTACGCAAACGTGACGTACATCGAGATCATATCGGCGATGGTCTTGTTTGGCTCCTCCGTCAGTCCGTTGGTCTGCGGGTGGTATGCCGTCGTCCGGCAGTAGTCGGTGTGGCTCAGGCGGAGTATCTCTTGTGTCAGTTGTGCCATGAACGAGGGGCCTCGGTCCGTAATCAAGACTTGGGGAGCGCCGTGTCGGAGGACGATAGACTCCACGAAGAACTTGGCTACTTCCACGGCGGTCCCCGACGGGAGTGCTTTTGTCTCGGCGTACCTGGTGAGATAATCAGTTGCCACGATTATCAAACGTTTTCCCTGCGTCAACGGCGGGAAAGGTCCGAGAAGATCCATTCCAATCTGCTGGAATGGTGCAGTCGGAGGCCCGATCGGTTGCAGGAGACCTGCCGGCTTCGTCGGCGGTTTCTTGTGTCGTTGGCATTCGTGGCACCAACGGACGTAGAGGTTGACACTCTTCGGGAGCTTGGGCCAGTAGTATTTTTCTCGGATCCGTGCAAGAGTCCTACTGTAGCCAAGGTGACCAGATGTTAGGTCGTCGTGGCAGGCTTGAAGATCTCTTCTCGAAGACTAGCAGGAATCACCAGGAGCCACGTCGAGTTGTTGTCCCCGAAGTTCTCTTTATAAAGGATACCTCTCCGGACGGCGAATCTGGGCAGGTTACGTGAGTAGGCTCGGGGAATCGTACCCCCTCGTCCCTCCAAATGGTCGAACAGTGCGCGCAGCTCAGGATCGTCCCGCTGGAGCGCTGCCATACCATGAATGCTCACCGCGCCAAGAAAGTGATCGTCGTCGTCGTCGTCTTTGGCACAGCTGGTAGCTGACGCGACGGGGGCTCTGGACAGGCAGTCGGCGTCGCTGTGTTTTCGGCCTGACTTGTAGAACACCGTCACGTCGTACTCTTGCAGTCGTTGGCTCCACTGAGTGAGGCGTCCCGATGGGTCCTTCAGGCTCGCTAACCAACACAGCAAGTGGTGGTCGGTGACCACTCAAAAAGGACTCCCGTACAAGTACGGGCGACATTTCGTGATGGCCCAGACGACGGCCAGACATTCCTTCTCGGTCGTCGAGTAATTGCGTTCCGCGTTCGACAACGCCCGGCTAGCGTATGCGGTCACGCGCACCGTACCGTCTTGTCGTTGGACCAGTACCGCTCCGAGTCCTGTATTACTGGCGTCCGTGTGAACTTTCGTTTGAGATGATTGGTCGAAGTAACCGAAAATCGGTGGTAACTGGAGCTGTTGCTTTAGTTCATCGAGTGCCTGTTTTTGTTCTCCGCCCCATTCGAAGTTCACGGCGTCTTTCGTAAGGTGCGTGAGTGGCGCAGAAAGCTTGGCGAAATCCTGAACGAATCACCTTAGTATGCGCAAAGTCAAAGAAATCTTCGGACGGCCTTTTTGTCGGTGGGCGGTGGAAAGGCCGCTACGGCGCGAGTTTTCTCAGGGTCCGGACTTACACCTTCGTTGCTCACAACGTGGCCCAGGAACTTCAGTTCGCCGTAAGCAAACCCGCACTTCGTCAGCTTGAGGGTGAGTCCTGCGGTCCTGATTGCCTCAAGAACGGTCCGAAGGCGTCGCAAATGCTCGTCGAAGTTGGCCGAGAATACCACGACGTCGTCGAGGTAAACGAGACAGCTCTGCCACTTGAGGCCTGCCAGGACCGTGTCCATGACACGTTGGAACGTTGCCGGCGCCGTGCACAGTCCAAAGGGCATCACCTTGAACTCATGCAGTCCGTCGGGCGTGACGAAGGCAGTCTTTTCTCGGTCCCGTTCGTCGACTTCGATCTGCCAGTAGCCAGTCTTAAGGTCCATCGACGAAAAGTATCGGGAGTGGCGCAGCCGGTCCAGCGTGTCGTCGAAGCGGGGGAGCGGATCCACGTCTTTCTTCGTCACTGCGTTGAGCCGCCGGTAGTCAACGCAGAATCGAAGCGTTCCGTCCTTCTTCACCAGTACGACAGGAGAGGCCCACAGGCTGCTCGAAGGCTGAATAATGTCGTCGTTGAGCACCTCTTGTACCTGTTCCTAAATGGCCTCTCGTTCCTTTGGGGAGACCCTTTACGGCAGCCGATGCACAGGAGCGCATCCTCGTTGGTAACGATGCCGTGTTTCGCAACTGTTGTCTGGCACACCCTCGACATCGTCGCAAAGCAGTCACCAAACTTGGCGAGGAGGTCTCCGATATGTCGTCGTTCTGTGGCACTGAGCTTGGGGTTAACGTCGAGCTGCGGCGGCGGTGTACTGTACGGCTGACATGGCGAGGGCTCATCGGAGATCACGGCGATTTCGGCGATTTCGGCGTCGGCCCGGAGTTCCTCGACGTGTGCTACAGCGGCACCTTTCGTGAGGTGCTGCGCTCCGGCCAAAAGTTCGTCACGAAGACCACAGTGCGTCCATCCTGCAGCTCTGCTACGCCCCTTGCGACACCTATTCCTCTACCGTGGAGCAGTTGGACGTCGCCTTCCAGAATAACTTTCCCGCGGGCGACTGTATCGGTCACGACGGGCACAAGAACACTCGACCTCGGCGGCAGGTTCACGTGGTCCGCAATGGCTCGGACGGTGGCTGGCGTCGTTTTGGATCCCTCCGGAGGTAGGACGGGCCTCGTAGCGTCAACCTGTTTGCTCCAAAGTCGATCACGGCACCGTACTCACAGAGAAAGTCCATGTCAAGGATGTCGTCTCTCGAACAGTCCTTGAGGACGATATATTTCACGGGACAGGTCTCCTCGTGGATGTCCACGTGCGCAGTACACCTTCCCACTGGTGTGAAAAGGTATCCGCCGGCAGTTCGTATTTTCGGGCCATCCCACGGCGTCATCACTTTCCAAAGACGGCAAAAGAGCTTCCCACCTAAAACGGAATAGTCTGCTCCGGTGTCGACGAGTGCCTTCGCGTCGTGGCCGTCGATGGTAATGTCGAGGTTATTCAACACCGTCACAGAAGCGCCGTTCTGTTGCGTCTTGTCGCTAGCGTGGGAGCCCTCCGACGTTTGTGGAGGATATTGGCGTCGTTCATCCTCGGCAATACCACCTCCCGATACTGCCGCACTCAGTTTTCCCGGCGGGACACGGGAGACAGGCTCTCTGAGCGGGACAGATGGGTAGATGATGCTGCTGGACGTCGAGGTGAAGGTGAACGGGACCCACAGTCGAGACGCAGGCATCGGAGAGGGTGGACGTCGTAGGCAGTCGTCGATCTCGCGTGGTCGCTCACCGTGGCGTGGGCGCGGGTCGTCGGGGTGGAATCCGCGTAGCCCCAGCTGCCGGTACGGGCAACGGCGGTACACGTGGTCAACTTCCCCGGAGTGGTAACACAGCGGGCGTCGATCGGCCGTTCGCCAAACGTCGGTCTTTCTGGAAGCCGGTTGTTCTTGCCGGACGTACTGACGTGAATCGTCGAGACGTCGGGAGTATGCCTGTGTTGGTGCGTCCTGTCGTCGTGGCGCAGGAGGTTGACTGGCAGCAGGTTGCGGTCGTCGGGCCATGGCGGCGTAGGTCACCGTCGGTTGCTCGAGCGGAGCAGGGTTGACAGGAGCCCGTGGTTCGATGGCTCTCTCAGGCTCTTCCCTCACAACTTCGGCGATGGACAGCGACGCCGGGGGATCGGCAGCAGGCAGCAGTTTCTTGAGTTCTTCGCGAACGACTTGACGGATCATCTCGCGAAGCTCCTCGGTGCTAGTGCTGAACTCGGAGCTTGCCGATGCCAGAGTCGAAACGTCGTTGAGCCGATGGTAGTGGCGCGCTCGGGCCATTAGCGCCCGCTCGATGTTTGTCGCTTCGGTAACAAATTCTTCAACGGTCGTCGGGGGGTTGCGAATAAGTCCGCCGAATATTTCGCTTTTTACGCCTCGTATAAGGAAGCGCAACTTTTCTGGTCAGTGGATTGCGCGTCGGCGCGGCTGCTCAGGCGGAGGTTGTCTTCAACGAAACTGGTGACCGTTTCGTTGGGGCCTTGAGTCCTCGCCTCGAGAAGATCTTCGGCCCGCTTGCCTACGATGCTGATTCATGATCGCCTGCTTCAGCTCGGTGACGCAGGCGTCCCACGACGTTAGCGCAGCCTCGTGGTTCTCGTGACCAATGCCTCGCAGTACCCTCCAACGAAAAGTAGAGGTTCTGCAGGTACTGCTCGGCGGGCCATCCGTTATGGCGTGCCACGCGCTCGTAGTGTTGGATCCAGTCGTTGACGTCCTCGTGAATCTCCCCGTGGAAAGGCGTCGGAGTCCGAGGGGCAACGGCAGGTAAACGACGGGGGTGCTGCTGTGGTCTGCGCCGTAGAGGAAGCCATCGTCGTTATCGCTTGCCTTGTCCTCGCCGGAAGTGGTCCAAGTTCAGGAGCTTGCCCTTGAAGACGGCGGCTGGCACGATGCTCCGAGTCTTCAGCGGAAGGTCTTCGGGGAATGGAGCTTGCTGAACGAGTTCTTGTAGGGGTACGCTGCACGGGTTTCATACCCCGCACCTAAACCAGAAATGTCACGAACGAAGGTGACAAGAAGACGAACAGTGAACTGAAAAATAAAGGTTTAATAGGCCAACGTGTGCCAAACAAAATAAGTGAAGAATGAGCGTCGATCGAGGCAGCAGAAAAAAGGAGGCGGCGATTAGTCGGCGAAACAGAGAGCGCGACCGAGACTGACTCGACAAGGTCGCGGGCAGCTGCTTATCTACCGTGCGTCACTATCTCGAAAGTTCGGCAAAGAAAGTTCGACCGTCGCGCGCTCGGGTCGAGGATGAACTGGCACTTTCGAGAACACGAAAGCAGGGGGAAAGCTACGTCTGGTGCAAGAATGAACGCAAATCTTCTGGAAGTCCGTGACCGAGCGTTTCTTTCTTGGCCCTGCGGGCGGCAATATATCAATTGTGATGCAACTGCATTGTTATGAGTTTTATGTAGGGGCTATGAGGAAGCATCATTTCTGAGGGAGGGAGTTTGAGTGTAGAATAGTACGGTTTTGGTGTCATGACGTGTTTAACCCGTGTCAGCTCTATCTCAACAATTTTATCGAACGTCAATTCCTCTACAGGACGGCCTTCATTAGGCTGCCCTATACCAAATATTTGCTCTAAAAGGCCAAGATTTTTGGCTAAGAGAGACGACATGTGCAAATCGTTGTTTCTCTGGGAGGTTATGGAATAACAGCTTTCTTTTCAATCCAAGCTCGCTTCGGGATCGAAAAATTCTCTTAACCAACTTCTCACCGACGAGAAGACGTCTTGTTCTGCAGATTGCGAATCTTTCCGCTGTTTCGCACTTGCCAAGCGTTCGTTGGTCTGACCAAATAGATCTCGTTAGAAGCCTCGTCACATTATTGATGCCAATGAAAAATTTAATTCTTCTACGGCGACATCATATGGTTCATTAAATAGGAAAGTTGGAACAGCTGTACCTTAAGCTTACTTAAAGTGTTATCGTGAAATATTTCAATGGAGGCATTGGAGAAAATGTTCACATAAAATTGATCGCTCATTTTAAAGACAGATCGTGAACTCGGTCAACACCAGACTTACCGGACCGATAGCGAGGCCCGGTCTTTTCCATCGGACAAAAAAAAAAGACAAATAAATTAAAATGTTAATTTGTTTCCACAAGTCCACACTATCCGCAGTGACCAGCTTGTAGCGAAGAACATCCGCGGCCAGTCGATGTATGTAGGTTGCTTCGATGTGATACTTGCACCGCACTGACCGCTTGATGGTAAGCACCGTGTCCGCGAGGATCTCCACCACGTCCGTCGTTTCCGCTTCGGTCACTCTGGAGATTACCTTGCTCACCCATCCCGAAAAAATGTGAAGACAACGTCAACGTTGAATTTTGCTCCTAAACGTTTCAGATTGTGTGAGATCCTGTGAACGTAGGGTACCACTTCGAACTTCTTTGACCTTTTCCTAGTTTCCGTGTCAGGACTTTTCATCCTCTTAAGCTAGGATCCGGCCACTCCTCTCACCAGAAAAGGAGGGAAACCCGAAAGCTCAAGGCGATGTAGCTGAAGGTCGAAGCTCTCGCGTAGGCGTGGGGACATGACTTTTGTAAAGCCGAGCGGAGGCATAGGTTGGCAATACCCCTTTTGACTAATTTAGAGTGCGCCAAGTCGAATGGTAATATTGCCTTTTTGGTTCGCGGCGAGTACATCCAACAGATGTGGTCGGAACCATTGAAGGTCAAACGTAAATCCAAGAACTGAAATGCACAGTCCGCTGGCAACTCGATCGTGAAACGTAAGTGGCTTGAGCACCGTTCAAAAACTTGTCGGACAGACTGGGCGGCAGAGTCCAGGCGAGTTTGATTGGGTACGCTAACTAAAACGACAAAGTCATCCACATATCTACAGATCTTGACAACAGGGACGTCAGTCAAATCCTGTGAAACAGTGCAGGCGTGGCAGGAGTTTGGGAAGCGCTTGGCAGCAGCCAGGGACAATGGAAGCCATGTGGACTGGTACGTCATTACGGATTTTGTTGAGTCACATTGCCAGACAGATGTGGCTTCTGAGCACCCTATACTTTTTGCTATTTTTTCCTTCACATGTGTTTCGAAGAGGGCTATATAATATCCTTTTTTACTTGGCCCAGTTTTTGTCAAAAGTTGTCAGGGCTTCTCTTTAGCGGTCTCCGCCGGTGAGTTATTCGGCCAGCTCGACATCCTTTCTTAAACAATGTGATCAATAAGGAATGAAATCAAGTTGTGACTAATCAACTAAAAATCAAAAATTGACTTCTGGTTTGCAGGTTTTATGGATTTGTCAATTGCAATATTGAAAATAGCCGCCGTGGAAGGCTGAGGCAATTTTTGCCACTAAAGGAGCATGCAAATATTCGTTGACAAGTTCTCGCTTTCCTCTTACATAATTTAAAAATTAGACACCGTCTGCGCTAATTGGGAGTTTTAGGAGACCGTTTAGTGGGCCTGACAGCAATACCAGGTAACGGAACGGTTCATGTTAAAGGCGCCAGCGGATTATTGGGTAACATTATACTTGTTGTCACAACAATTTACTAAAACTCCGAAGTTTTGCATCCCGTTTTGAAATTGCAGGAGGGAAAGGACAAAATTGTAAACAAAAAAATTCCCATTTGGTTCGCTTTCATTCTGCTGGTGTAAATTGCTTTAGCCTTCCACGACAGGTGTCTTTAACATTGCATTTTTTAGACCATGCAATATTCAAATATAGAATACTTCACTCATCTCAGCGTTAAAAGAATTATAGTGTTGCAAGAAAAGAATTAACAAGATGCATAACATTTTGACTGTTTTATTTATATAGCCTACGTGCCCTACAAGTGTTGTTCGATCCTTTAATTCAAAATTTTGAAACGCAAGTCTTTTGCGGATATAGCAGAACAGGGCTTAGGGATGCAGATACGGTCACTTCGAACGCAGGTTTGATGGAGTTACCGATATCCTCCTGTTAACTAGAATTTACTAATTATCTTCATCTGACGTCTTTCAGATGACTTTGGTTGTAGCAGAATACAGTCAGTTAAACAGTTCATTTAGTTGAAGCTACAATTACTGTATACATTCTTCTTGTTTATTTCTTGCCTGCTTTTATAACATTATCCAAAAAGCAAAGCAGTATCCAAGTTTTGAAAATACAGTGTTAGCTTGCACTAGATTTCAATTAGCCAGAGCGACATTTGAAGCCTCAAACAATGGGTTATACAACAAGCCGTCGTTTACTCCATATACTTTATCATTCTGAATCGTTCAGTGCACCTAACTTAATCTCGTGTTACGGAGATTGTCAACCAAACAGACAGGTCAAATTACGCGTACCACACATATATTTACAAAATGGCAGCTCATCTCGATTAAGTGATCACAACATAAATAAATATCTTTATAATGCTGCAAGCAAGCATCGGCAAATTAAACCGACGAGATCTAGCTGTACGGGTGCCTGGCATTTTTAGCGTCAGAAACTGCGGGCTAATATGTTTGAAGCATTTCACGGTACTGTTCTTGCTACTTCTTGCAAGCTCAACATATTACATTGTATTACTTGCACTACACCGGGTGTTTAAGCGAAAGTTTCAAACAATTTCTAAGGGTGGGGTAATAGAAAATAAAAAAAAAACTCTTCAAGTAAAATTAATCTGCGAAGGATATTGGGAATTGTAAACAATATACAAAAATTAGATATATAACTAAAATGCGCTAATTAACTTTATTATTAGCAGTTTTAGGTTAATGTTGTAATCTCAAATTTAAAGGCTAGCACCATGGGAGGTTAAACACTAAACTGAAAGTAAAAAGAAGCAACCGGATTGCCAATATTTTTCGACAAACTGCGCCGTAATGGGTGTAATTATCAAAAGTTTATATCACTCTTCACAACTGTACGCTCATTACAGTGCCAAGCTTGTTGGAAATATCTTAAAGCCGGTAGCTTCTATTTACTTTTCATAAATTGCTTTAGCCTTAGCCTTCCATGGTGGTAGCCTTCGAAATTCCGATTGTAACATGGACATTAAACCGCTAAGGAAAAAGTAAATTACCACAATTTAGCAATTTGAAAGCTTATTTTTTTATTTTTTGTTTAGATTTTTAACGTCCCCCTTGGTTGGGATTAGCACTTCGCTTTTTTTTTGTATTTCAGTTACCCTATTCTTAAGAATGTTTTAGAGCTTTCACTGAGACACCCGGTATAATCGTCTACACACAAATTGTGTGTTATTCACCCTCTATGTACTTGCATCCATCGGATAAAATTAAAGGTATTGTAACCTGAATTTCCCCGGTTTCTGGGGGATCTGTTTGACCGTCCAGTGTGGGCGTTGTTATCTAGAGAACTTTCTGCTCGGCACCCTGCGGGAACACAAAACCAAATAAAAAAAACTCAAAAGAACGACACTTATTGGTCTTTGAATGGACATTGATGTTGTACCGAACTGCTCACCTTGCGAGGTGCTGCTGTATTTCTCCGAAAATGAAGGTACTAGTAGAAACAATACATCAAAAGCTGATTTCTTTTTCTCAGTACTGAAACAAATATCTTAGGCTCCACTGCACCGCCGAATCGCCATGGTTGACTTTTTTTTTAATTTTAACAACATGCTTTATAGGTTGAGCTGTGTGTCAACATCCGAGGGGTACCTGAGCTTATGTTTTGGTTTTTTGGTTAGTTCCACTTAGTGTGCTTCTTCCCGGTACGTTTGTCAGTTCGCAGAAGCGACAGGTGCAAAGCGGGAATCGCGATGCCGTGCGGCCCTCTTTGCCACAGCAAACTTGGATGCTTTTTGGGAAAGGTCTTTTTTAACATTTTCAGTGTGAAAATACTTGATATCTGGCCCCACTGAAGTTGCTACGGAAGAGAGGCGTTTTTCCATTCAGTTCAGCTACTTGCACACCACACTGAAACGGCTGTTGCAGGCCATTGGATACTTTTATTTAGCTGAAAACTAAGGCAAAATAAAGATGTCTTACTTTGCTCACCGGTCCAACTATGTCAGTCAAATGGCATCATGTATTAGTTGGCCGAGTCAGAATCTATCTTCAATGTTGAAGAAGAATAAACCAATTAGCTGCTTTTCTTTTGAAGCTTACACTGCATTCCTTGCAAGAGAAAAGCTTTGCAATTATTTGTTGAGAATAAATAATTTTATATGTAGTGTATTGAAAATATGGAGTTTCTGGTTGACAATACGGGACACAATACTCATTCTTACCTCCAACCCTTAAAGACTTGTTTAATATCCTTAGTAAAACATTTTGTAGAGACATACTATTCGTTAAATGTTTATTCTTCTAGAAGCATTATAGAGGCTGCACTCTAAATGTCATTTTACATGTTTTACTGGAACTGTATGCGATCTGGTATTGTGAATTGGTAAACCAGCAACCAAACTTTTTGAAAACTGAACTGATTGAACGGTCATTGAAGTTTCTATAAGTAACCAATTATCGTTTTGGTGCTCTCATGTATATGTTGTGTTTTCAGCCTTCCAGCAGTTTATGGGCAACCTCATGACCTCAATGTTTTTTCTTGTAATTTATATGCGTTTGGATCTTTCAAGACTTCCACCTCTGAATGGAATAAGCTCCTCCATTGAACTGAAGCCAGCTGTCAAGGTTAGAGGTTAAAAATAATCATTGTGGTGGAGAAGAAAATCTTGAAATGAACCCTTCATACACGACAAACCGGTGTGACTGGACAATCTGCTGGAATCTGACATTCAGCAGTTCTTTTTGGCTTTTCAGTTCTGCTTTGTTCAGTTTGCGTACAGATGAGTTGAAGTAACTCTGTGATTCACTTTTGTTTCCTGGTTGTTTTGCAAATCGATTCCGCAGCTCATACCTTACCTGCTGAAGGATGATACTGCATCTCACTGAGTAAATTGGTGGGCATGAATACTTAATTTCATTAAAATAACGTGCCAGATTACCTCCTCTTGCATCCTAAATTGTTTCAGTTTTTTTTTCCTCATTCCTCAAGTGATTTCAAAGATAAAATTTCACTTGTCTCAAACATACTTTTACTAATTGCCGTTGTCTTTGTTTCCTTTTTAGGATCCACGTAAGGTCTGCCACTGGAGTTTTCTGGGAAGCACCATGCAGCGCCATACATTTCCAGATGACAAAGAACGTTACTACAAATTCATTCCATGATTTAAGTTCTTCAATCCGTGTTATTATACTTTGCATTGAATATTGAGCATTCTCCAGAAAAGCTGACACTTCTTGCCGGAAGTAAATTTGGAGGAAATTATAAACCAATAAATGCTGTTCTAAATTTTATCCTAATTATTTTTATACAGTTACTATCATAAATGCATTCACTTATGCTCTCAACAAGGACAATTAACTAGGATAGTAATGTAATATCGAGATAACCATGCTCCTAAACCAAATAGTTTAGGAGCACGGGAATGCACCTAAGCCATTTGATTGCAAGCACCAAGGGAGTTCACGTTTTCTTGTTAATATGTTTGGTCAAGGAGGTATACTTGTTCAAACTTATCTGAGAATGCTAAAAGCATTGATTGTCAATGTCTAATCTAGTTCAGCGGCCGCTACAAGTATGAGCTTGCAGCTTTAAGAAATGCTTCACTGCACTGCTTTCAACTTTTCAAAGCCCAGTGGTTGTAGGAGGTGAAACAGTGTACCATTGAATGCGGTGCTCCTGTGTGTCCTTTGAGGAAAGTAGGTGTGAAAGGGAGGTAATGGTACACTATAGAGGTGGGTGCATCTGAGTTCCCTTTGAATGAGGTGTGTTTATAAAGTGTTGTAATGACACATCTTTGAATGGAGTTCCACTCTGCTCCCTATGTGATCTCATTGGGTGTTGTGAAAGGTGTAGCCATACACCATTGAATGGTGTGCACCTGTGTTCCCTTCGAGTGAGAGTGGTGTAGAAAACGGTACACTTAGGCATCACACCAACGGGGTTACACAAACTCTATTCTTCAGGGTGCACAAATATTCCCTCCAAGGGGGGAATATTTATACATCCTGAGCGAACAATTTGTACCTATTTAGAGATTTCAATCCCAGAGGCTTCCACAACGGTGCAAACATATTATCATATAGAAGACGCACTCTGTATTCAATATCTTGATTTGAAGGTAATAATTCTCGGAGCTTTCAATATCCAAAATTCGCAATTCTTTCACCAGCTGACATTTAGGCAGATGCGCCTTTCAGAGTCAGCCACAATTAGCAGTTGAGAATTTAGAGGTGCTGCCTATTATGTAGCTGGGTATGAATTATGCGGTTATGTGGTATGAAATATGAAATATTCAATTATGAAGTATTGAATATTCTTTTTTTTTTTGCGGTGCTTTGAAAACGGTTCCTGGTGTCGGAACATATAATTTTGCGCTCTGGAGGCTAAGACCCACGAACTTTTCGAGCAGGTGCACATTTCACAGGAAGCCCTAATTATCAGTTTATAAGTTGTAGACGCTGCCTGTTCTGTGGCTGGGTAAGTGTCGTCCTTTGATACGATGGTTTTGTCGACCTTTGATGGTTCAGGAACTAAGATCCGCAGACTTTTGGGGCAGATGCGCTTTTCACGGGGAAGCCACAGCTATCAATTGAGAATATACAAATTCTGCCTAGTATACAGCCTGGTAGGTGCTGTACTTTAGCTGGAGAGAACATTTTGGAATCTGGTACACGAGGAAAACGTTTGGTCCAGCACTACTTATACGATTAGGCCGCCTATACTTCGTTTCACCTTAACCTCAGACACAGCCGACGCTACGATTTTATGAGATCAATCAAGGAACATCAGAAGCGCAAGATCATGATGTCTGTCATGTTTCTGTGCGTGTAACCAAATAAATCGTGTAAAATATTAACACTGCAACCATCATAATCGAAAGGCAGGAATTATAAGCGAGCAAATATTACGAAGATAAAGATATTTTCACAGAGTGAGGTCTGTAGAAGACAAGCGTATCCACACGCAAAGTTTCTGTGAGCACGAAGCCCGGGTGAAAAATAACGATTTGATTAAAAATATTTAAATCTTAATTTTCATTGATAAGCATAATTATTATTATAAGAAAAACTTCATTGTTTCGTTTATATGCAACGTAAAGTGACGCACACTCCGAAATCAAATAACTAAAACATCAAGTTATATCTTATTTCTATAGTCATTCTCAGTCAAAGCAGCGAATATTAAAAACTAAACTGCACCTGTTTGGTTCCTTTAAATTTTTAGCCGAGACAGGCTGCGAAAACAAAAAACTCAACCTAAAACATCAAGTTCGATCTAGTTCGTAAACCTTCCTCTTTTAAAATATGGATTATTAAAACCTAAACTCTTCCGTTTAAGTTCCTATATTTATACCATTTGGGCTGAGACAGACTGCTTAGAAAATATACTGAAGAGTCACATTTTGTCCAATTTTTACAGCCGTTCTTAGTCAAAGGAACGCTAGTGAAACAATATTTAATGCATAAGAAATGAATTGGTCTAAAGAACGCCTATTTTCAAAGGAGATCATATAAAACATATAATCGCCATTCATTTGTATATAAGAAGTTATAAGAAACTAATCAGAAGTTTCTTATAACCTCTTACGTAATCGTATATTGTTCTTACGTGTTCTTATAACGTTCTTATATTCCACGTGCGAATAGCTAAGTCAGCAACGTGCTCGACTCCCACACCCCTGGGTGGGGTTTGATCGCCACCTGCGAGTGTTCTTTTTATTTTTATTTTGTTTTCGTCAGTGGAATGTTCCAGATGACTCAAGAATCTTAAGATTAAAAACTAGCGTGTTGGTAAATATACTTAAACATTCGGAAATAATAAACACAATATTCGGGACGAAAACAGACGCATACAACTCTTTCAACTGTCAACGACATTCATTTCGTCTCCGTTCAAACGACGGCCTTCGAGCAGGTAGAGGGGGGGGGGGGGGGGGGTTGCAGGGAAGGAGAAAGGGGGGGGGGGGGTTTGAAAAAAGAAAAGGGGAGAAAAACGGGTTATTCGCGGCCTTCCCTCAAGGCCCGCCCAGTTCGGGACAGAGGAATTTCATCTCCCTGTCGGAAAGGGCCAGAGAAGCCGAAGCAACGTTAGTGACCAAGCTCTTAAAGAGCCCCTGAAAGGAAAAAAATAAGTTTTTTTTTTTAACATTCTTGTTGGGACACGCGTTTCGCAAAATTAATTTCACCCGAAAAAAAAATAATTTTTAAAGCAATATTGACGGCAAGAGATTTATTTGAAATTTGGCGCTCAAATTTCATGTCATTCAGCTCGGCTTCGCGTTGGTAACGATGGTCATTCAAATCAGCTTCTCATTGGCCAATAGAATGAGTGACAGCTTAGGTGTTGGTTATAAAATCTTCGTGATCTCTTGAAATCGCCTTTTGAATTATATTTTTTAGGTATAAGAAACAATCCATCGAATGAACGTCGTAATTGTTTACAAACGTTTTACAAAATCATAACTTCCGTTCGAATAAAACAAAAAACAAAAGCCTCGCTATTTTTTTTTTCTTTCATGATCGCCGTCTTGCAACGCGTCTCGCGTCCTCGGGTGGTTTTATAGTTTTATCACGTTTATATGTGAAGACCTCCTGAAGAGGGCTTGTTGCTTGTGTTAGTTAGTCATGGCCGATTCACACGACGGACTGATCCGCGGACGGATTGATCGCGTGATGACATGTCCGCGGTTCGTCTGTCTCCCAAGCGCATCCACACGAGGGAGACGACGAGCAGACGCCAGCGAGGACGGATCGAACCTGGTCGCCACCCCACAGTGCCGCAAAACTCCAACATCGCACCGTGGCACCGTTGTCCAAGAAAGAAATCGACGTTCGCCACCGCGATAATGAATCGTACGCCGCTGTTACGTACAGATCGAGACAAAATACCGTGATAGGCTTCGCGCGAAGCGCCCCTAGCTTTATTAACCCAAAGCATGAGAGTGACACAGGCATGGTCCTGCTCGAGAAGGGTTCCGCATAGAAACGACGAAGTTCTGGGCTCGCGAAGGGGCGTTTGGAGATGCCTTCACGCACTCCGCGCTCGTGCACAAAACTCAAGTTCACCACAGCCACAAAAGAGGTCTTGCTCGGTGAAATCCTGATTGGACGTGCAGGAATTATCATGGCGTGCTAGACAAGTTTTGATGGAAGCTTCTTGACGCGGACTCGGAGGAGTGCCGGATCCTGCGTCGCGTCAGCCAGACAGTTCCTTTCACACGCGAAACGAAGAAACGCCCGGAAAAATGAACCAGCGAACGCACAAAACAAAACGATGCGCCACTTCTGTTTTCATCGCCCAGAAACAAAAACAAAAAACAACAACAAGAAAACAATGTACCGTTGCCAGAAAAAACACTTTTCAAATCAATCTCCCGCCAAAAATCTGCGAGTGAAAAGGCGCTTGACTTTATCAGTCCGCGCGTCCGCGGACCAGGCGTGGATCGCAGGAATTGGTGACGTGCCGGTCACTCGGTACACGATCTGTGGACGAATATCGCGATTCGGTTCGTCGTGTGAATCGGCTGTACGACGCGGTATGACGTGCGACCAGCAGAAACAGGAAGTAGCAATGGCTCTCGTACGGGGCGCAGCCAAGCCAGCCAAGCAGCCAAGCCGATCCATTACGAAGAAGCGGGGTGTACCTCTCCTCCACGCGCCCGAAATGCCGAGGGAAAAAACAAGTGGAAAGGAGGTGACTACCGACTAAATTGCGTCTGGCGCAGTGAATATTGCTCTAAATTTTTTTTTTTCTTCGCGTAAATTTTTTTTTTTTTGACAGGCGTGTCCCAACCAGACTGTTTTTTTTTTTTCTTTTCAGGGGCCCTTTAACAGCGTACGATTCGGCGACTTCCCTGCCAAATCTCTGCCGGTGTCCTCCCAATAAGCGCGTACCTTCGTATCTGGAATCTTGTTTTTTGATCGAGCTCGAAAACTTCTAGGTACCCACGCGCTTAGAAAAGGAGCTTCGCATGGCTGCTTGAGACAGTCGTCTTTCCGTCGCCGTCAAAGTATGTACAGTCGGCCACAAAATAGTATGAACTACGCGCGAACCGTTGCCGAGCTGCGTTACCGCGGTGCCTTGCGGCGCTGCGCCTGTGGTCGAGACACGTAGTGCGCGCATGTGCGTTCTTTGGTACTGGCAGGCACGTCAGCATTCCCGCTTCCGGCCGACACCCTCTTATTCTCACAAATATGACGGCGAACGCCACTTTCATAGCGCCGTTGGCAGCCGTGCCGCAGCTGTATCTCGGTGGCGCAATGAGATACCGATGCGTCATCAAGCTTTGCGAAGACAGGACTGAAAGAAACAGTTCCCTTTTATCCACCAATTTTACCGCGATCAATACTCTTCTGAATCAGTGTCGGTCTGTGCGAGTATACTTGGGCCGGGCTAGGACGAGTGCGTTTTTGAAAAGTCTTGAACATTGCAAGCAGATATCGTTTCATGACCCCTTTTAATTGTGCAAACGAAGGCCCTAGTTAAATCTCGAACTTTCTTTTCCGCGCAGCATTAATGCTTTCTAGCACTGGAGACGTAATCAAACTCGAGAGGCTTGCAAAGACAAAACAACCAGGACTCGCTTGGGACGCAAGCGGCAGTTCATGTTTGTAAACTCTAAAATGGTCTATTGAGACGGAAGCAGGACTACGATCAGAAGCATGTTATTGATATCATGTTATCTGTGAAAGGAGCATAATCCGATTCGGGCAGCCCAGAACAACGAAAAAAAATGGCGAGAACGAAGGCGGTCGCTCACACTCAATGAAGTCTCGCGGTTACCGATGAGAAGTTTTTTGTTGAAACGCGTCCAACAAACACACCACAGCAATTTCATGGAAACCGTCTCAATTAAAACGGCCATTACCAAAACGTTGGCATGGCTGTATTTCGACCGTTAACGAAAAAAAACACGGCCGTGACTGCAACACAAGAAAAGCAGGAGAACACTGAAGAGCGCTTTTCGAAAGCCGGACCTTCGTTGCCCCTAAACATCACCATAATTCGGCAAGCGGCGAAGACTATAACCCGGTGAGCCCATCAGCGCGTCTGAGCGATTCACGTGACAAATTTTCATCCAAGGTTTTGTCCTACGCTGAGCCGGTCTCGTCATTCGCTCTACCACTCTGATTCGATAGAAGTGGCCTTCACACTCGCTCACAGACACACGAAGACTCTGACGAAGGTGGAGAGGCTCATCAGAAGACGATGTCAAAGGGGGATGAACAATGCAGCTGATCTCCCTCTGCTGTTTTGGGTAGGCCTCCTGCACCCCCCTGACAGCACGGCGAAAAGGGAGTTGTCAGTGTTTGCTTAGGGTAGAACCTTCTGGGTTTGATCTCCACACCCCGGCCGTTTCGATCTGGATGAGTTTCATATCGACACGCGTTCGTGTAATCACTACCACGTGATGCACCTTAAACAAATCAGGTAGCGCCTGGACCACACTGGCTAAATTTATCATCTACGCTAAAAGACAGGTCAAACATTGAGGAGTATCAACATCAATGCTGTATAAACATACAAGCAAAACAATTTGTTTTTGCTTTCTGTAGTACAAACTTGGTCGACTGAAACTGTCACTCATTATACGCAGTCGAAGCAGGTATTACAGTTAAGCCGCTGAGAGCTTGAGACAGGAGGTGCCGTTTCACGCGTTCCTAAGAAAAACTAAAAAAAAATCATCGGGACGCAAGATATTTTGGCGTCACCACGGTGTCACCTTAGAATAATAATCCTAAGAAAAACCAAAAACAAATCATCGGGACGCAAGATATTTTGGTGTCACCACTCAGAGATAATAATCCCGTAACCTAGTGTAGTGCCATGAATCCGCCACTTTCGATTGTCTTGTGGCATTGTTTCTTCATAACTACACAGAAAGATGAAATCTCAGCGAAGGTGCTATGAGTAGTGCGACGCCCAGTAAGGTTAGTTTCTACTACCCGAATCGAGGGCGTCACAGTTTGTTCTAATGCTTCAGCACAGGAGTTTTTTCTGAGGCTAAAATTAAGCAGATTCCGTTTTGCTGAATCTTTTTTTATGTCAAATGTGAGATGGCCAATAAATAGAAATACTTCGCCGGCATAGCCGATTAACGAAGGACCCTCTTGACACTTAACCAAAAACGGCGTCGCGTACATTATATAGGGATGGCGCTGGCACGACCCATCCCATTCTTCACTTATATTGGCTAGACCAAATTGGTATCGGCACACAATTTTCTTTTTTTACTTGAGGCCAATATCGACGCAATACTGTGTGCTGTCGATACTGTATATTTCCACTTCTTGGTTCGTCTTTTGCAAGTGGAAGCGATTTTTTTAATTCAAACTTGAACTCAGAAAGCTGACGCACTCGCGACTCGTAATTTTCGGCTCGTGTCGGAAGGCGAGTTTGATCGGAGTTGCAAAAACTATTATCTAGCACTTACAAATCATAGGCGACTTCCTGTGGCGA
This sequence comes from Ixodes persulcatus, assembly GCA_013358835.2. Lineage (NCBI taxonomy): Eukaryota > Metazoa > Arthropoda > Arachnida > Ixodida > Ixodidae > Ixodes > Ixodes persulcatus. The sequence continues at coordinate 18,104 of JABSTQ010002902.1, forward strand.
TTAATTATACCCTATGTTTGTACCCCCGAACATCAGCAACAGTTTCACCAAAGCAATAAACATGAACGGCTATGAAATCTTTGGTGTACACTCTTAGAAAAAAGGGGACCAAAAGGAGGTAACAGACCGCCTTTACCACCCTCCTCCCGCCCAGGGGTAAAGCGCTCCGCTTTTTACCTCCTCAAGCGCAGCAAACACGAAGAATGCGGTGCTACCAGGTGAAGTTCGCCGCGAAGGGGCCCCAGGGCGGCATGTATTACCTCCCAGAGGGTGCACCTGTTTTGCACTGCCAAAGCCTGGGCGCTGCGATTGGCTGTGGAAAGGCGCAAACGAGTTCGCTAATTGGTCTCCTCCTATGACACGTGATTATTCGCGCATGCGTGGGAGAGCGCCTGCCCGGCCGAAGAGTGTCCGCGCCTTCGCCGCCGACGCGCCCGGTCATGACGGCATAACGGTGTTTCTTCTCGAACGTTCGACGGAGGCGTCCCGGTGCAGGAACGTTCTTTATTGTTCTGTTCGGTTCAGTCTCTTCTTACGAGGTCACCGAGAGCGCTGCATTGACTTCAGTCGAAGATCCAAGTCGTGTGCTCCGTATGCAGGTAAGGAAATGTTCTGCGCGGTCGGCAGTTGGAAGGCGACCCCCGTCTTCCTTAGACAAAGGGTTGGCGGACATGTTGGCACGTTTGAAGGCGTCGAGCGTTCGATAAAATTAGTGTGTGGCGCGAACGCAGACACGGTTTAGACCATCGAAGTTCATAAAGAGCAAGAACAGCAATGACTGTCGCTTGCACTAGCGCACATTTAGAAGGTTGACATACGCTAACCAGTGGCTTAGCCAGCAGCTTTTCCCGGTGTATGTGTGTGCGGGTGGACGAAGGGGGAGAGCGGCGGTTCGGCGAGCCGGGCAGCAAGACGCCTTTCAATCGGGTGTCGCCTACGTTTAAGGCGTGAGGGGGTAGGAGGTTTTCTCTTTTTGGGCCGTGGGTGTCGCGTCGGACGTTAAATTGAGGATCTGATCAGATATTGAAAATCTCATAAGGGGTTGTTTTTGTTGATTT